>CAUYMX010077042.1:0-62415 GCA_963573855.1 Lepilemur septentrionalis | reverse complement strand
GAGTGGATTAATAAAATGTGGTATATGTATACCATGGAGTACTATTCAGCTATAAGAAGCAACGGTGACATAGCACCTCTTGTATTTTCCTGGATGGAGCTGAAACCCGTTCTACTAAGTGAAGTATCCCAAGAATGGATGGACAGGCACCACATGTACTCACCAGCCAATTGGTATTAGCTGATGAACACCTAAGTGGACACACAGGAACAACATTTACTGGGTGTCGGGCAGACGGGAGGGGGGAGGAGGGGATGGGTATATACGTACATAATGAGTGCGATGTGCACTGTCTGGGGGATGGTCAGGCTTGAGGCTCTGACTGGAGGGGGAGGGGGCAAGGGCAATGTACATAACCTTAACATTTGTACCCCCATAATATGCTGCAATAAAAAAAAAAAAAAAACAAAATAGAAGGTTGTCTGTAGCCCTCAGGAACCCTCTTCCCAGATTAGAGAGCTGCTGTTTACCATACTGCTCACCTTTCCCAGAGGTGGGTGCACATCAAAGAAAAAGGTGCGGTTGATATAGTAACTTCCCATTTTTCCAAAGTGAGTTTCATCCCAGCTAAAGGAAAACAAAAAGAGAAACAAGAATTTTTAAATTATCATAAACACCAAATTGCCTCGACAAAGAATGGTTAAAGTTAAAACCAGAGGATATGTGTTTCAAATAATTAATGAAAAAGATTGGATTTTTAAAAAAAGCTTTTGACACAAGTGATTTGAGAAAGCAAGACATCAAGCTTCCATTGGCCTTTATTTAGATAGATGAGACAGATTAGCAAATATTTACCAGCTAGTTACCATAAATTTGAGTTAAATATTCATATACTTATTCTGTATCTTGAATTTCTATTTATTTTAAAAGGACAGAGAGTTTTCCTGTAATATGGAAAGGTTTGTAGTATTTCTTCTCCCAAGTCTGTTAACTTCTGAGACTGTGTTTGCTGTTAGAAGGTATATTCCCACATTGTTGGGCTACTTATCAGAGAGAGATTATAAACCATAATTGCCGCAAGAACCTGATTTTGCTCATCAACCTTGTGAAAAGTAACCTGCTATGATCTGATGGATCTTATTATAATGAACTAACCAGAATAGAATATAAAAACTGAGGGCTTTCTCACTATGTTCAGAGCATATCTAAAACCTACCCCATTGCCTAAGTTATTCTGCAAGTAAATATGTGATTCTAGTACATCAGCTTTCAAACACAATGCAATGCCCTGTTCTTCTACACAACCACATAAACCTCTTTATACCCTACACAAGAGCTTTAAGAACGCAGCCAAACCACCTGGCAGAGCCTGGCCATTTCTGTTTGCTATGTTTTCCCTGCAGCTCAAAAGGTTTACTTTCTAGTTACCATCAATCCCCAGGTCATAAACAGTCATTACTGACCTACCATATAACGGGCAAAACATGCTTTCTCAAAAAATGTATTTGGGTTGGGCGCAGTGGCTCACGCCTGTAATCCTAGCACTCTGGGAGGCTGAGGTGGGAGGATCATTCAAAGTCAGGAGTTCGAAACCAGCCTGAGCAAGAGCGAGACCCCATCTCTACGAAAAATAGAAAGAAATTAGTTGAACACCTAAAAATATATAGAAAAAATTAGCCGGGCATGGTGGCGCATGCCTGTAGTCCTAGCTACTCGGGAGGCTGAGGCAGGAGGATCACTTAAGCCCAGGAGTTTGAGGTTGCTGTGAGCTAGGCTGACACCATGGCACTCTATCTTGGGCAACTCTGGATAGAGTGGAGACTCGGTCTCAAAAAAAAAAAAAAATGTATTTTTTTTTTTAACTCAGTGAATCCAATAGGTGGGCAGAAGAGTAAATCTACTTCTGCATCTGCTAAGCACACTGCTTGACAGGAGGAGGTGAGGACAGTGGCATGGTGATGCCAAAGAGAAATAACTTCAGAGCAGTGTGACAAAATATATTTGCAGAAAGGAGATCCAGTCCCAGCTCCATCACTTACTAATGGCATAGTCTGACAAAAACGCTCACTTTCTCCAGACCTCTTTTCTCTACACGATGAAGACAATAACATATCTGCCACGTCCACCTTCCAGGGGGGTATTAAGGCTCAACTCCGATAACCTGTGAAAGAACTCTGTAGACTATAAAGTACCATGCATGCTAGGCACTATTTAGACTGCCCCAACATTTGTGGTTAGTTTTAAAGTAACATCCTAACAAAGGGGCATGAGATTTTTTACTTCAAAAGTTTTCCAAGTAAAACCAGCAGTAATACTCCGACTTCCTCTTAGCTTTTATTGCTTGTTTGTATTGGGAGAGACCGTCCTCCATGGCTCTCTTGAACTCCTACAGGCCTTGTAGGGTATGCCAGGAATGCAAGGTCCTGACCCATCCTTACCCAGGCCATTTCTCAGGGTTATGTTTGCAGCAAACAACCTGGAGGGAACAGTTAGTGTCTCCCTCTGGGACAGAGAGCAGTCTTGCTTACTGCTTGCTAATTAAACAGTGAATTCCCCAAGCTCAATCATCCTCAGCTGCAATGCACCCCACTGATGTGCAAGCATTCAGGCAGACCCACAGCATTGCATGGAACTTTGGGGGCAAGGAACACTGATGCCAACATGCTGATGCTTGTCCTGCTTGTTGTGCCATGACAAATAAAGTCCTTTGTCTCTGACCCAGGACCTCGTCTTCCACTGGTATCCATAAAACAGTGACAGACTAATTTATCAGCTTGCAAGTGGCTAAAATCCCAGACCCTGACAGTTTGGAGGACAAGCATAGGATGATGAGAGACATAGCTTACCAAATGAGGGCCCCCATGGGCAGGCAGTGGGGGTAGTAAGAGCCCCCACCGCCCCACCTATTAAAGAGGCCGAATGAGAGAGGCAGCATTGAAACCAGCCGTCTGAATGCTGCCTTGGTTATTGCTCCCTGTCCTCTGGGCAAATGAGGAAGAGATGTGAGCATGACAACGGGACAGCAAGGCTGGCAGCCCCAGCCAAAAGGCAAGATGCATGTGGCTGCTGAATCAAGAAGTCTCCAAAGCTTCACTAAATGGTGCAGCAATAAGGAACCTGCTATGCAATACAGAACTTTGAGTAAAATGAAAACATTAAAAGATCTCTGGGTGAGCTGTGTGCTCAAGCCAAAAGTGTATGTGCCTTGCTTACTGCTCAGAGCCACTCTCTCCTTTCTGCCTCTTGATCCCACATCCTCTACCACAACCTCAGCTGCTTTAAAGAATAAGATTATTAAAGGCGGGGCCAAGGTCTCTGTGTCCCCCAAAGGGACAGAAGGCCACATTCATACATCCTCATATGCTGGGGAACTCCAGGGAAGAGAGGGACTTAAACTCAGGGCTCTACTGGATACAAGGGCCCACATCTCCACTCTACCCAGTCCCACAGGGGGAGGATTTGCTAGGCACAGTGGTCACCAAAGGCACTAAGGACAGTAGAGAGGGCTGTAGCGGTGTGTACAGGGACTAAAAGAAAAGGGGCCCCTAAGCACCGAGGCTCACTGGACACAGGGAACAACACTGAGGAGAAAGTGGTACCAAGCCCAGTGACAGGCTAAAGGATGAAAAAAGCTTCTCCCCATCCCCTGCATCCAGCACCGCCCCCCCCCACTCTCCAACTGAGCAATGGCACAATCTCTGGGTAACTGCCACTACAGCCCCTGATGTGAGCCTATCAGACTCATTAGTTCAAGGGAGGAAAGTTTCCAAATTCAGCTGACAGGGACCGAGCCATGTTCCCAATGGTGAAGGGAATGTAAAGTGACCTTGCAGGTAGGACCATTTGGGCCATTTCAATGTACTATTGCTATGGCTTCCACTGCTCAATGCACAGCTATATTGATCCCATAAGTGTCAAAGAGGATTATACCGTTCAAGGATTGTTGCATGTAGAGAGGTGATCCTGTCCCCTCCTGGTGGTATAGGATAAGTAATATAAATCCCCGGAAGAGAAAGGGAAGTCAACACCTTACAAAGTTAATGGCTGCTGGAGTGCAGCCATTCACAAGGATAACAGCACCACCTGCTGTTGGACATAGGTACCAAGTACATCTTAGTCTCTTGTCACCTTGAGTAGAGTGCAGTGGGGTCATCCAGCATAGCTCATTGCCAACCTCAAACTTCTAGGCTCAAGCGATCCTTCTGCCTCAGCCTCCCAAGTAGCTGGGACTAGAAGCGCGCACCATGACACCTGGCTAATTTTTCTACTTTTAGTAGAAACTGGGGTGGGGATGGGGTCTCTCTCTTGCTCAGGCTGGATTTGAACTCCTGAGCTCAAGCAAACCTCCTGCCTGGTCCTCCCAGAGTGCTAGGATTACAGACATGAGCCACAGAGCCTGTCCCCAAGTAGATCCTTTTTAAAAGGTCAGCAGTTAACCTAGTAGTAAACTCTTGTTGAAACTGATTACTTGACCCATGAAGGGCTCAGGACTCTGAGGGGTGGGTCAATTTGGAATCGACTGCTAACAAGGGAAGGGCTCAACAAGCCTCGCTGGTCCTATGGAAATTGTATATTCAAGAATATAGCCAGGCATCTGTTTTACATGAAGAAGTGGTAGCTCTCACTTTGGAAGAAACTATCTTCCACTCCACTACCTGGAATGGAAGCATAACCGCTGGCTGGGGGGCCCTTGATTCATAAGGGTTCCTCTAAACGTTCGTGCTTGGTCACTATGGTTAGGCTAAGTTAAAGGCTGATGGTGTTCATTGGGTTGCAGCAGCCATCCAGACCCTGTGACAACTCTGGATGGCTGACTGCAGTAAGGGTTGAAGCATCTGGTATGCCACTTGGAAGACTAAATACTGAGAGATTACAGATACCCCTTTGGAGCTACTCCCTGCTGATGAGACAGTCTGGATCACTCATGTAGATACCCACGGTAAGGGCCAGTACTCAGATGAGACTGATTGGAATCAAGCTGCTGATCAAGCCCACACCACCCAGACTGCTGCCATCGCCACCTGGATTCATCCACGCACCAGGTGTGGAAACACATCTACCCCCATGAACTGAGCACAAAGTAAAGGATGTGTTTCTGAAGCAGAAGCCACCACTGCATTCCAGACTTGTGACTCCTGCCAAAAACTGGCCTGCCTGTCTCACAGTAAAGGAAACCATAGGCAGTGGCCCTGCTTGCACCTAGGAAATTGACTTCGTTAGGAATTTGTAGCCTTCTTGGGGATGTCATTGGTACTTTGCTGCTGCTGATACTTTTTCAGGTTGCAATGTTGATGATGCTGTTCCAGTTCCATCATCTGACTCTGGATATACCACTGTGGCCCTTGAAACTAAATTCTGTCATATTATCAGCAGTCCAAACCATCCACAGCCTGACACAATGTTTTTGTCACAATGGCTACCCAACAACAGGCCAATAGTCAAGGTTATTTATAGACATTCCACACTCCTTACCATCCACAGGCATCCAATATTGTAAAGCACCGAATAGTTCCCTCCAAAATCAACTCAAAAAGATGTCTGACTCTACCTCCCTCACCTCCTCCTGGCCTACACATCTAAGTAAAGCAGTTTGGTCACCTAATGCAGCCATCCTCAGAGAAGGTTCTTCTCCTCTTGGCCATCAACTGGTTTAGTCATCAAGAAAAAGGGGTGGAGGGTTATACAAACCTACTTGGAACATGTGAAATTTTTCCCTGAGCATGATTTTGTCTTTCTTTCCCCCATCAGGAACCCCAGATCAGCCAGGAACGATGGGGTGGTGGTGTCTACAGAATTCAAACTTAATTCTAGTTTAGTTGCTTGGATTGTCTTATTGGAGTGACATGGCCCTAAAGCGTAAAGACAATGATGACTTGGTTGAGTACTCTGCTTTTCAAGTCCCCCTACAGTGGCCCACATGTGTCAAGGTAGGAAATATAATGGGGCTCTGTCAATTTTCTAACAATATCCTTGGCAAAACGGTCTGGATATTGGTAGGGGATAACTGGAGAAAAGGTGAAGCTATAGGTACTAGACTGGGACACACTAATTACGTGGCAGTAGAAGGAAAGAGACACTGGGCTAATAGTCAAGGTTTTCTATGGAACACCTTTCCAGACCCCTGGAAATGTAAAAAGAAGGGAAACAATTAATGCTCTCTTTACGTCTAGGTCCAGCTCCAAAGTCTGGCAAAACACTCATATGGTCCACCTAAGTCAAGTGGCAACTGAGCTGGCACTCTGACCTGTGGCTGCATGTGTCATCCCTCTATGAAACAAAAACTCCTGTGGACACGGCCAGTCTTGAACTATTCCCATATGGCTGATGACATCAACATCAAGTCCCAAACATGGACCTGATACAAATCATATGCTTCTCCTGACATCCTAGGAGCCCTTAGGTTATGCCTTGTATAGCCATTGAGGCCCTAACTATTCCCTGACACTACACGTGTGGCTTAACCAAACCACTGTAATGGTGATTGAAATCCAATTTGATCGTGACCCAAATAAAATTTTACAAAAAATCCTGGAGTGACCTGAGCACCTTCAAGTAATATGTTAGAATGTAAAGAAGAATGGGCCAGGAAATATCTTTCCATTGGGCATAAGAGTTGCTTTATTTTTTCACATGGGGACAGGGTTGGGGGTGGGTTGTAATTATCGGCAATGACACCAAAGAGCAGAGGTAAATCTAACCTGTGCACAGGTTCTAATGGTTAACAGATTGCCTTAGATTGCATCCCAGCTATCTGAAATGAGATTACTTGGTCCTCCCAGGACTTACTGAGAGGTAGCAGAATCCAGGACCCCAGAGGGCATGGCTGAGGTAAACTGCAGGTTGGCTTCATCCTCCTGCTTACAGTCCCATTGATAACAGCCTTAATTAAATGCTGTATGAGACAGATTGAACAGATTTGGTCCCTGCCTCTGTAATCAGAGTAGCCAATGGAGTCACATACTCATGTGAAAATCTGCTAGAAGCGAAGACAGCGCAGGATGGAGGGGTGAGAGAGAGTGTTGGATCTCTCATACATCTACACATCTTTCCGGGTACGGCAAGAATGCAAGGCTCCAACTGCATTCCACTTGGATCATTTCTCAGGGTTGTGTTTGTACAATAGCAAGCAACCTTGAGAGATGAGGTAATGTACTCCCTCCAGGAGAAAGAGTAGGTCTGCTTACTGCATGCTATAAACAGTAGATTGCCCAAGCTTGTTATTCCTTCGCTCCGATGCAACCCACTCTGTGTGCAGTTATTCATTTGAGCCCATGGTGTTACCCTGGGACACTGGTGTCACCTGTGGGACTTCTGGGGCAATGGAAACTGTCTCCAACATGCTGATATTCGTCCTGATTCTTGTAATAAAATTAAAGTCTTTTGTCTCCAACCCAAGAGTCTCACATCTTCTGCTAGTAGTCAAGAAACAGTAACAGGCTCATTTATTAATTTCCAAGTAAGGCAGCCCTGACAGTTTGTTTTCTTGCTTGCTTTCTGACATCCTCTCCACTAACTTTCTTCTCAGTGTTACTAGGAAAACAGGGTAGCACTTGTTAGCCAGACAAATGAAGCATTTTCAGATTGTATAAAACTTTTCTTCCTTCCAACTGGAGACCAAATTACGTTTTAAGCTTAGCTAACAAACTTTGATTATGCCTGAACCTAGCATCTGAACAGTACACAATAAAGCCTTTAGGAAAATCAATCTCTTCTCACAGGACAACCCCAGACCTGATTCCTAGAACCCTTGTCACCATCTCTGGACACCAAACTATCTCTGCTCTACAGGATGAAGGTACCCAGTTAGAAACATCCCCCTCTGCCACATGCCCCCAGTCAAAGCCCACACTTAGCCAGAGGCCAACCACCTGAAACCTCGATTTCCCCTCCATTGAGGCCCCCGCCCCTCCTCCAGTGAGCCCCGCCCCCTCCGTGCCTTCGGGCCAATCAGAGGGCGGCGTCTCTCCCTCTCGGTTGCCATGGTGCCCGCCCAGTCCCTCCCGTCACTCACCAGATGTGCCGCGGCTCTTCCAGACGGTGGAAGCGGGTAGCGAAGGACAGCAGCGTCACCAGGGCCAGCAAGGCCCACCGGCCGGCCGCCTCGAGGCGCTGCGAGCTTAGAGCAGACCGTTTGGGGCTTGGCGCTGCAGCCTCAGCGGCCACGTCCGGGCTCGCGGCCCTGGCCGTCTGGGGTCCACAGCGGCCCCGCCGGGCACGCAGCTCGGACCCTGCCAGGCCTCCGCCCGTGGCCGGCGGCATCCTTCCCCTCCTCAGGATCACCCTCCGGGCCCGAGACACACTTGGTCTCGTCAGCCGCCCCGCCAAGAAGTCACAAAAGGGCGGCTCGGAGTGCCCTGGGAAATGTAGTTCCCTCCGCCGGCAGCGGAGCGCGGAGCCCCGGCCGCGGGGCGGGGCGGGCAGCGTGGTGGCCGCTAGGAGGCGGCCGGTGGCGCAGAGCATGGCGGGACCCGGAGGGCAGGAGGCCCGGAGGCCGGGCGGGACAGGGACGGGCTCAGAGAACTGCAACTCCCAGCAGCGCCGGACGGCGGGGCGTGGTGGGAGGGCTGGGCCGGCCGGAAGCGACGGGGAAGATCATTGTAGACCAGTCGCTTTACCCGGACAGTCGAGGGTCTGACTCATCGGGGTGTCGCTGGGCCTCAGTCGTCGGCGGGTCGGCGAGTCTCAGGCGCGAAGTGCGAGATGCAAGTGGGGAAGGTCTGTGCCACCCATCCGGGAGAGGGAAGCTAGTTACAAACACTGAGAAGTCGGGGGGCGGGGTCAAAGGTGAGCCGCTTCGCCCCGCCCACATCGCCGACAACGACTCCCAGTGTGCAATGCGCCGGCCAGGGACGCTGTGCGTCAGCGCGCTGCCTGCTGGCGACCGTGGTCAGGGTTGGAGTGAGCGGGCGCAGGCCAGTAGTGGGTCTTGCAGGGCGCGACCGAGTCTGTACCCCGTGTCGTGCTTCGCTTTTGGCTCCGCCCTCTCTGTTCCCGCTACACAGGCCTGTCTGTGGGCTTCCAGACGTCGCTCGTCGCCTCCCAGTTCCCCACAGCCACACGTGCTCCTCTTTGGCCCGTCGGTCCTAACCAGGGATGGCCTTGCAGGAGATGCTCGCGTTTTAAGAGAGCACCAGGGGCGAGGAGAGCAGTCGTTGCAATTACCTGGGGAGCTTGCTGGCTTGAACATGCACTTCCCAGAGTCCGTCCCAGAGCCACCGTGTTAATTTCTGGTGGAACAGCCCGAGAATCCGCACGCTTTTATAAGCGGCCCAGATGAGCCTTATGCACACTTGGAGAAACACTGTTGTAGCACTAAGGTGGCCCATTAGGTGGGACTTTGTGTCACGTTAATAATGTGTAACCCTCCCACTTCCAAATGGGATTTTAGGAGTCTTTCTAAACTCAACGTGTAAGAGACTGTTTAACACATTAACTGTCCTGTGAATTGTATTTAACTCCAGCTAGTTTTTGAGCCCCGGGCCTCCTGAAGCATATGTAACTCCCACGGCTTTTCATCTTGGGAGCCAGGAAAACTATTTTTCAAGTTGCATATAACTCATGCACAGAAAGCAAAAAATGACAATTTTTTCATTAACTTAGGATTGTTTTGTTTTTTAAGTTTCTATTCTATTTTTGTAATAAAACACCGTGGCTCCAAGAAAAGCTTTTTTTTTCTAGTGTGGCAGTCAATGTGTTAAAAATAATGTCAAGGCCTGGCACTGTGGCTCAAGCCTATAATCCTAGCACTCTGGGAGGCCAAGGCAAAAGGATTGCTTGAAGTCAGGAGTTTGATACCACCCTAAACAAGAGGGAGACCCCATCTCTACTAAAAATAGAGAAAATTAGCTGTGGTGTTTTGGGTCTGTGGTCCCAGCTGCTCTGGAGGCTGAGGCAGGAGGCTGGCTTGAGCCCAGGAGTTTGAGGTTGCACTGAGCTATGATGACGACACTGCACTCTAGCTAGGGCGACACAGTGAGACTCTGTCTCAAAGAAAAAATAGAATAAAAATAAAATCAACTCAAGTAATCAGAATGCATAGTTGAACTGGAAACAGAATTCTTCCATGAGTGCTGATGAGATGGATACTTGGGCTTAAAATTTAGCTCTACGAGTGCAAAAAGGGAAAGAGGAGGATTTCTGTAGTTATCATTGGTAAGAGAAAGAGCCGAAATTGCATAAGAGACTTCAGGTTTCCTACCTAAGGGCCACAATGGAGGGCAGTGGCATTTACCATGCCTCTGGTCACCCTCAGTACAGGTCGAGAGTGTAGCGTTTAGTCATTAGGTAAGGCATTTCTTCAGGGATTCTAAGCTAATGTCTGCCACTCTCTAGTGGTCAGTCCCTCACCAGCAGTCCCAGTCTCTTGGCCCCAGGGGTCCCACCAGCCTGCCTAGGTAAGGAAAGGGATGCATCTCCAGATAAGGGATATCCAGCTGTGGCCACCCAACCTCTCCTCTTCAAAGGACACTTGCCACCTATTGCCTGAACTATGGTACTAGAACCATATTTTCTTTCCCCATAAAAGGTGCCTTCAGGACAGCCTGGGATTCCTAGGCTTGGGAACCACCTTGGGAGGGACTGGGTTCCCACTTGTGCCCTTGCCCACCTAGAAGACTAAGTTGTTAGTGCAGGGACAGTGAAAGCAGATTCATAGAGCAACTTGGTGTGCAGTGAAGGGGGTGGCAGAGGGAATAGGGAGGGAATAGGGAACTTCAGTGAAATGTGACTGGGGTGATCTGAGAAATCCTATCAATTTCTCCCTGATGGAAGGATACATATGTCTGTGGGAAGATTCATGAGTGCTAATCACTGGCCACTCTTTCCTGGGTCCTGTTTTGAAGTGCTGGTTACCCAAGAAGTACGAGAGAAATTAACTTTGTCTTTTCAAATTTAGAGGAGAGGTCACACACTCAGCTGCCTCCATGGGCTTGAAGGTAACAAAAATGAGAGAAGTGGGCCAGGTGTGGGTGATGGCAGACCAGAGCGGGCATACCCTGACTGATAGGGGCCATGAATCTGCTCCAGTCAATTGCTGCTACCTAAGATCCACCGTCTCCAGATTTTTTAAAGAAAAAAAACAAGCCAGCTGTGCACACACCTGTAGTCCCAGCTACTTGGGAGGTTGAGGCAGGAGGATCACTAGAGCCCTGGAGTCTGAGATTACAGTGAGCTATGATCATACTGTAAAGTTGGCAACGACAGAAAGAAGGTGAGAGACAGACAGAGTAGGGACAAACAATGTGGCTTTATTGAGCGCTCCAGGGTGAGGTTCATGGTCCGAGGAATAGGGCCGGAGAAGTCGCCGCTGCCCAGGGCTAAGGCAAGAACTTTTATATTAGGTGAGGGGAGGGGGAAGTTTTAGGGTAGGGAGAGCTGGGGACCTTCCATTGCAGTTTAGGGGTAGAACGCAGCGTAACAGTTCCAGGAACTGTATGGGAGTATCAGCAGGCAGCAAGATGGGGCAGAGGTCTGATAAGCCTTGGGGTTTGGCCTGGCTTGGTGCCGAGGGCAAATGGGCGTATCTGAGTGTGGGCAGCAAAATGGAGCAGGGATCCAGAAAAGGGGAGGGGGAGCTCCAGCCTTACACATACCACTGCACTCTAGCCTGGATGACAGAGCAGGAGACCGCATTTCTTAGGAGAAAAAAAAAAGAAAATAGACAACAGAATATATATAGGAAAGGTCCTGATTTATAAACATTGGTTACTAATTGAAACATTTTAAACTTCCATGTAGACCACATAGAACACTTCTGAGGGCCAGATAGCGTCCCTGTGGGCTGCCAGCTTGTGACCTCCTCACCTTTGGTGAATGGGCACATCTGCCAGTTATTTTTACATGACCAGCTGAGAGCCTGGAGGACTGATAGGTGGGGGTGGGGTTGGGATTGCAGGAGATGAGCACCAAAGCATCAAGAAGTTGGAATTTCCAGTCTTTCTGCCACTGCTGGAAGGAATCTATGCCATCATAGAACTGAAGACTAGAGAAGGTAGAGATTTGCCCGAAGTCATGCAGAGCTGGTTCCGGCACTGGGTCCAGACCCCATGTGTGCCAGCTCCCAGCCCACTCTATCACACAAACAGCTGCCTCAAAACCAGGACACTCTGCCCAGGACACCAAAACTGGCTCCACCAGGAGCATAAAAAACTTCCCAGACGTTGGAAAGAGATGCCCTTTCTACCCAAAGTCAAAGTTCCCCTGACGCCTGTCCCGCCCAGATTCCCCATTGGCTCATGGGATCCGCCCCTTCAGGCTTCTCTCCCCTCCCTTCAGCTCCTTGAGAGAAGGTATTCCCTGGAAGGTCAGTGGTCACCACAAAACTATGACTGAGTCTGGCAAGGTAAGAAAGGCACTTGCCGGCTAACTACCCCTTAGGGGACCGCTGAGACCTCAGGAACTCATGCCAGCACAATTTGGAGCCTAGGGACCTCACATGACTCTGGGGAGTCTGGCCTGAGTTGCTGAGACGCAGGCCTGAGGCAGGAGGGCCGCTTGCCTGGG
Source organism: Lepilemur septentrionalis (assembly GCA_963573855.1). Taxonomy (NCBI): domain Eukaryota; kingdom Metazoa; phylum Chordata; class Mammalia; order Primates; family Lepilemuridae; genus Lepilemur; species Lepilemur septentrionalis. The sequence continues at coordinate 49,974 of CAUYMX010077042.1, read as the reverse complement.
GGCTGGCTGGCTTCTCTCCAGTGGGCTCCTGAGGGTGGGAGCCCACCCAGCATGGATTAACGTGTGCCTTCGTGCTCTCTCCTTAGCCCATCCTCTATTCCTATTTCCGAAGCTCCTGCTCATGGAGAGTTCGAATTGGTAAGAGCTGTGCCTCCTCCCAGCGGGGTGCCTGGGTCGGGTGGGATGGGGTGGAGAAGCCCCAGGTGCAAAGCTGGCCTGGGCTGGAAGGGGTGCTGTGTCAGACAGGACTGCCCCCCAGCAACCAGCATCCCCTGTCTCCTGGAGCCCCCATCCCTGAATGGCACCTCCACCCAGGAAGTAGGGGTGGGGAGGAAGGAGGTTGTTTTTTCTCTTGGGATTGCCACTTCTCCCAACACTGCTCTCCAAAACCCTTGGCAACCATGCTTGAAGCAGGGTCACAAAATCCAGAGGTCCCTGGTAACTGGCAGGGGAACAGCTGGCCTCCCTTAGTTCTTATCTTATTTGCTCTGGCAAATTAAACAGAACTGAGCAGTGTCCTCCTCAGAGGCTTTGGGGAAGCAGAAACTAGGGCCCTCTGGTTTAGTCCCTGTTTGACCCTTCCGTCTCTCTCAGCTTAACACAGCCCTTGGCAAAGGTCATAGTTGTAGCAGTTCATACTGAGGAGTAGCTCGAGCTGAGTACTTTTGTGTGTGTGATTCCACCTTGACAACCCTAGGAGGGAGGGACTATTACCATTCCCATTGTGCAGATGAGGAAACTGAGGGACAGGGAGGTTAAATAACTTGCCCAAGATTGTGCAGCTACTAAGAGGCAGAACTGGAACTTGAACTTCACAGTCTAGCTGCAGAGTCCATGTTTTTAATTACTACACTATGCTGCAGTCTGGTCACGGGGGTCATAGCAAATGCTCCAAGACCACCGACGAGTCTGATGCCCACCTGGGATTTATAGTAAACAACTCTGAGGACAGAGAGTGGATTAGAAAGAAATTCTCCAGACAGAAAAGGAGCATCATCTGCCTGTGTGTGCTCTGTATGGTCACGTGAGTGACCTTGGCCCTTAGATGCCTTTTTGAGGGAATAATTGCATGTTTCCAGTGAAGACACTCTTTTCACTACTGTTGAAGGCCCTAGAGGGCCCTGGAGGGGCAGAGGTGAACAGGACACACCCCTGCTGTCCTCTAGGAGCCCACAATGCCAGGCACACAGCTTCCTAGCACCACCCAGGGGGGATAAGGGTTCTAAGAGTCCGGGGTGAGAGAGGTGGAGCACCATGTACCTGGAGTGGGGGAGTGGGTGGTGACAAGGAAAGCTGGAGAGAAGCTGGGCTTTGACCACACAGGGGTGTTGAGAAACCTCTCCCTGTGCAGCCTCATGTCACCCTGAGAGGGCTTCTTTCCGGGGAGTGGAGCCAGAGGCTGTCCCCCAACTCTGGTATTTGCTGTCTCTCCTAGCTCTGGCCTTGAAAGGCATCGACTATGAAACGATGCCCATAAACCTCATAAAGGACGGGGGCCAACAGGTAAGGATGCTGTCCCCAGGCCATGATGTGGGAATTGGAGGCCTTGGAGAGGTACCAGGTGTGTGGGTGGTCTGCCCACAAGAAGTGAAGGTGTGTCCTGTGTTCCCTGTGACTGGAGGAGGCTGCTGGCTGTCCCTGTGGGACGAGGTGGCAAACTGTTCAGCGGCAGGAGCCATGGGAAGGACTCCTGGCTCTGTAGCACAGCCTGGGCTGTCCAGTGCCGGACCTCAGGAGGGTGGGTGGCAGGGGGTCCTTGCCCCGTGCTGGGCCCTGCGGCTGGCTGGCTGGGGTAGGAGCTGCCTTGGTGGCCACAGTGTGAGATGAGGGGAAGAGCACATAGCCCGGCCACTGGGATGAAGCCGCTGCTGGGGTTTAGGCTGCTACATGCATTCCCCAGGGACAGTTTCTGCTCTGGCCAACCCAGGCCAGGCCACCCAGCCCACCGGGGCCTTGTCTCCACAGTTCTCCAAGGAATTCCAGGCTCTGAATCCCATGAAGCAGGTGCCAATCCTGAAGATTGATGGAATCACCATTGGCCAGTCAGTGAGTGCAGGGCCTGGGGGAGGCCCCTCCTGAGAGCGGTGCCCTGAATGAGAGCACCTGACATCTCTTCCTGGCCTGTGGGCCACCAGGGCGCCAACCTTGCACATAGGAGGGGCTCGACAGATACTTGTTGCGGGAAGGGCTTCAAGCACATGGGCAACCAAGCTCTGCAGGATGAGGTCCAAAAAGTTCTGCAGGGCTCCAGCCTAGGAGCGGGGGAGTTTGGTGGCCCTGTCCTCCCTGGTCCACGGGTCCCGGGCCCTCTCCCTGCCTCACTGTTCCCCTCTGGACAGCTGGCCATCATTGAGTACCTGGAGGAGACTCGTCCCACTCCAAGACTTCTGCCTCAGGACCCAAAGAAGAGGGCCAGCGTTCGAATGATTTCTGACCTTATCGCTGGTGGCATCCAGCCCCTGCAGGTGTGGCGCTGGTGCACTTGCACCCTGCCCCCCCCACACACACTCTTACCTGCAGACACACACTGGTGGTGGTGAGCCCACAGTGAGATGCCCACAGTGGGGCAGGGGTGGCAGGAGGACAGAGAGGGATTCTCAGGGGCTGTGACCTATAGACCACGTGGCAGAAGGCAGCAGGGATCCCAGAAATCAGCCACCTGGTGGGTCCCCCACTGCATTCCAAGAAGCCCTAGGTTCCCAAGGACGCAGCTAGAGGCACTTGAGGTGGGGAGGGGGCCAGGGTGGCAAGGGAGGGGCCTCCCACCTCTAATCAGAGCAGCTTCCCTTTCATCTGCTCTGTCCCATATATTGGGATTCTCATAGGATTTTACTTTTTTTTAAAGTATTCACTGATTAAACAATTAAGTATAAAAACAGTTCATCTGTGTGAACTCCTGACTTTGAGAATGAGGAAATAGCCCCGGGCAGATGGAGTGATTCTGCTGAGTCACACAGCTAAGTGGTAGCAGAGCAGGGACCAGGCCTAGGACCCCTGTGCACCTGTGCCCACCCCCACCTCAGTGTCATCTTGTTTTTTTAACAAAGGAAGTTGGAGCAGACACACATCTCCATTTTACAGAGGAGGAAAGTGAAGTCCGGAAGGAACAGGGCTCCAGGGGTGCAGAGATAGAACCAGAGTTGAAATCTCCGAAAGCCCCTCCCTCACACTACCCTCACCCCACCCCCGCCCTGTCTCCCACTCCGTCTCCTCACCAGGAACCAGGCAAGGGCAAAGCACTGTGTGCAAGGGAATAGGCCTCAGGTTATGGCTACACCTGTCATAGTCATGGCAGTGTACGGTGTCCCTACTCGTGCACATCTCTGTCAGAATCACATGGCTTTCAGACTACAGGGGCCATTGGGGCAGCTGGGAAGGTGGCTTCAGGAGTGGCTGCCTCCCTCAGCCTCAAGGTCCTGATGGAAGGAAGGGGCTCTTGGAGCCCCGGCTCGGGGATAGGTGTACAGCCAGGGCCAGATGGGGATGAACATCCCTGAGGGGTTTGGCTAAAGGGCAGGCCCAGCCCAGCTTCCAAAGCAGTCACAGATTTTCCTTGGGCTACACAGAACCTGTCTGTCCTGAAGCAAGTGGGACAGGAGAACCAGCTGACCTGGGCCCAGAACGTCATCGCTTCTGGCTTTAACGGTGAGTCCCCACTCCTGCGAGCTGCCCCAAGGTGACCTGTCAGAGAAATGGCCCTCGTGCCCCTACACTGGCCTCCCAGGCCACTTTGGTCCTGACAGTGACATGGATGAGGGCAGTGCTGGGCTGGCAGTGGGCTGGGCCAGCGTCCAAACCTGGCCTTAAGCTCCACTCGCAGGAACCTCAGTACGTGAGGCCCACAGCCCTGCGGACCAGATGGCCCACCTCTGCCTCACCAGCCACTCCAGCCGGGAAGCCCAGGCCGGCACAGTCTTATCCACGCTGGTGAGGGCGTCAGGGCTGCACTTGAGGAGCCCGAGGAAATGCCAGCTCGCCCCCAGCAGCTTGTCCTCAGACCTGTCACCATGTTCCCTCTAGCACCAGCCTGTCACCCAGACAGGCACCCATTTCACAGCCATGGAGGCTGAGGCCCAGAAAGGCTGATGTCCCCTTTCTGTGCCCGGTAAGACTACTCACGTGGCCTCCCCACAGCTCTGGAGCAGATCCTGCAGAGCACGGCCGGCCAGTACTGTGTAGGAGACGAGGTAAGCCACCCCGGCCCGCCCAGCCTGCCCACAGCCGCTCCTGCTGACCTCAGGCTGTCCCAGCTCCCACTTACCCTCTGCCATCTCCCACCACTGTGGGGGCAGGCAGAGCTCAGAGCTTTCTGAGGAGGATCCTCAGGAGGCGGCCATGGGGGGGACCTCTGTGCAAAGCAGACCTGGCTCCTGGGGAGCTCCTCCGCTCACTCCCATCAGACCACCTCGAGAGGGAGGGAGGGAGGTCCTCGGCTAGAAGACCGCGTCTCCGAGATGACCAGGTGATCCAGGCATCAGCTGAGGGACTGGACGAGATGATGTCTGACCCACAGGCTAAGGCCCTGGACCTATGGTTCCAGGGTTCCATTCTGGTCCGTATCCCAGGTGTCTCCTCTCTGTTGTGGGTCCTTACTAAATGCCTGGTGACAGCAGTTTTTCACAAGCACAGTAACATCCACCAAGGCAAACCTCTGGCCACCCACAGAGCTGGTTGTCAGGACAACTGGAGCTGGCCTGTGAGAAGCCCTTCAGCTCTGGGGGACAGACCCAGCCCGGACCAGGGTAGACGAGGGTGGGGTGGGGAGGTGGGGAGAGGTGGAAGAGCAGAAGCAGATGGGAGCGTCAGGGGCTGTCACCCCCAGTACTGTCACAGTGGACACACCCCGGCCAGCCAATGAGTCCAGGGTGCCCACCCTGATGCAGACCTACCCAACCCTCTTTTAGGTGTCCATGGCTGACCTGTGTTTAGTGCCCCAAGTGGCAAATGCTGAAAGGTAAGAGAGCCCCACCAGCCTCCCCTGTCCTGCTCTCCAGGACTGTGGCGTCAGGGCCCCTGCTTCAGCTGCTGAGGTAGCATCTCACGCAGACTCTTCCTTAGCCAACCACTGGGCCCACTGTGCCAAGCTACACCACCCACTTCGGCCTGGAAGAAATCAGTGCAGTGCCCCTACCATGCCCACTGCAGCCCAGGTGATCCTGTGTAGACAGCCCCTGCTTCTAAGAGGAGTTGGCTCCCCTGGTGGACCCCTAGGAGCACCCACTAGCTGTCTCCAGATGTAGTGTGTTTGTGCCTGGCAGTGAGCTCTACTTCTGCCTTCCTCCATCAGCCCCCCAACAGGCATGAATGAGTACCGCTCTGCGGAAGGCCTCATGCTAGGCATTAGGGACATGGAAATGTGTTACACATCCCCTGCCCTCAAGAAGCTCATGACATGGGGGAGGAGACACTCGCTATATATAAATGCCTAGCACTGGGCCTTATAAATAGTAGGTTCTCAATAGTCATTGCTTAGTAGGACAGCAGGTAACAGAGATGCCAAAGGATAGTGCACAAGACCTACCCATTCCAGAGAGCTACCTATGAATAAGGCTCCCCCAGCAGGGCTGCCTTCCTTGTCCTTCCCTGGGTGGCCCCATGGACCTCCTCCAGCCCTGCCTGTCTGTCCCCTTGTTGCCCACAGTCTTCCTTTGTCCCTAAAACCCTGGTTTAGAGGGTGTTTCTTTGCCACAGGTACAAGGTGGATCTCACCTCCTACCCTACCATCATCCGCATCAACAAGACGCTGCTGGCCTTGGAGGCCTTCCAAGTGTCTCACCCCTGCCGGCAGCCAGATACACCCGCCGAGCTGAGGGCTTAGCTCCCAAACCCTGCCCCGTTGGCACAGGGGCAGGAGAGGGGCGCAGGAGCAAAAGGTGGGTGGACTGAACAGGCTGGAAATGCACAAGTCCTCACCGGGGAGGCAGGAGACTTGAACTCTCACCCTTGAATTTAAACTCTAGCCCTAGGCTGCCTTCTGCTAAACCTCATTCTGCCTCTGTCCCCTCATCAGATGCATGTGGGATGGCGGGGAGATGCGGGAGCAGGGTAGGCAGAAACATTACCTGATCTCTGTGTCACGGGGCAGTCATCAAGGGGAAACAAGCCTGTAGATGAAAGTGCCTGGCAAGTATGCTATAGCGCCACAAAGAAGCCTGAGCGCCTCTTCTCACCCCTCTTACTGTGCCTGACTCCAGAGAACACCCACTGAAACTTGGTCATTAAACTGAAGCCCAGGCCTCCACCTTGTTTAAGACTGAGCCGGGTTCTGGAAGATGAACACTGTCCCTAGCTGGAACCCAGCCTGTGCCTACACTAACAGAGGAATCATTCAGCCACTTGCCCACCCTGTGGCATGTCTGGCCCCTGAGACTGAAGGGCAAGGAAGAGAAATGAGCCCCAAAGCCTGCCCAAGAGAATCAGACAAGACCCGGGGAGAGAACAGATGTAGGAAGCAGGAAAGAAAACATCCCATAGCCAGCTGAGCTCTCAGGGCTAGGAGCAGGACCATTGTAAAGTGTTCCACTCCCGCACTGGAGTTCTTTTATTAAAAGGATTTGTTTTAATTCACAATTGCAAAGTTGTGGAAACAACCCAAGTGCCCATCAATACATGAGTGGATTAATAAAATGTGGTATATGTATACCATGGAGTACTATTCAGCTATAAGAAGCAATGGTGATCTAGCACCTCTTGTATTTTCCTGGATGGAGCTGAAACCCATTCTACTAAGTGAAGTATCCCAAGAATGGATGGACAGGCACCACATGTACTCACCAGCCAATTGATATTAGCTGATCAACACCTAAGTGGACACACAGGAACAACATTTACCGGGTGTGGGGCAGACGGGAGGGGGGAGGAGGGGATGGGTATATACATACATAATGAGTGCGATGTGCACCGTCTGGGGGATGGTCAGGTTTGAGGCTCTGACTGGAGGGGGAAGGGAGGCAAGGACAATGTACGTAACCTTAACATTTGTACACCCATAATATGCTGCAATAAAAAAAAATAAATAAATATTTTGTGCCTTAGTTTCTCCTATGTACAATGCAGATGATAATAGTGCTTGCCTCACAGAGTTATTTGAGGATGTAATGAATTAATTCCTAAAAGCATTGAAAATGTTGCTTGCTAACTACTAAGTGCTCAATAAATGTTGTTGCTGTTATTATTACTAGGTTGAGGAACGTGGAGGGTTATAGGACATGGTGTGGAGACACAAGGGTGCCCTTAGAATCCTCCCAAATACATTATTTCAAAATCCAGCAGGAAAGTGACTTAGTGAATGCATCTATGGAGACCAGGGGGTGGGTAGGAAGCCAGCCTGGCTTTGTCATCAGTAACTATCCTCTGATTTATAAGATTTGCAAATCTGCATTTCAAGTTTTCTGAAAACTGGACTGGCCTGTATTAACTACTATTTCTGTGTTCCCAATATACAAGCTGGATGACACTGCTCTTTTTTAAAGATTTTAGGAACTCCAGCACTCTGTGAGGCAGTAAAAACCTATTTTAAAAAAGAATCTGAAGGCTGTTTAGGTACTAATTGTGCTTGAAATATTTTTAATAAACCATTTCTGTTCAGCTTGTAATTTCCTATCTGCGGATAGCTCTGCACAGGTAGAGCGAAGTACAATTCATCTTGCCAGACTAAAATATTACCCATCTAGAACTGAATGGGTTTTAATCTGAAGCAAGAAATTAATTGTCATAGCCTAGTAATTACCAAGCAGGGATAGGATTTCATAAAAATTGCTGTTGGATTGAATCAGGACTCCATCCAATTTTATAATTCTTTTTGGCCTTAGACTCTGATTTATAAGCCAACTGTAAAAGGCTGCAGCACAATTTGGTGCCAACCCTTGTCCAAGTGAAATCTCACCCTCCATTTAGGTAATTAATGGAAGCCACTACAACTCAGGTCTGGTTAGGCTTCTTTGCCATCAATTGCTTCCAGGGATTGAAATTGAGACTTTCGATTGGGGAACTTGAAGCAGACCCAGCAGCCCTAACATTCTGATTATAATTTTTTAAGCTTTAGTCATTTGAACTTGACAAATAAGATTTATATCAAGCACTACAGAGATGTTGAGGTCAGCAAGGTGGCCAAGGTCGGAGGATTGGCAATAGATTCAGAAGAATCACGATGTAGTTCCTAAGAACTGGATTTCTGTGCACACTCACATGCATCCTCTTATGTGGCCATGTTGTATCCTTCCCATTTAGATGATGCAAACTCTAACAGTGGTGTCTATGTCTTTTCCATTAGACCAGTTATTCTAAAAATTTTAATAATTCTAAAACTTTTATTGCACAAATGATTCACTAAACTATTTTTCAAAATGCATGTTACCAGCTATATGTATGATTTGGTAGGTATGAGGTGGGGAATCTAGAATCTGAATTTCTAACAGGGTCCTTAGGTGATTCTGATGCAGATACTCCCAGGACCACTCTTTGAAGAGACTGCCCCATGGATGGATTTCTTAAGGTTCTGTGTGTATGAGAGAAGGGAGGAAGATGAGGCTGTTATCTCTGCTTGCAAGGTCCACGTGATAATCACAGCAAAGTCCTGCATTCAGTGGTATCCAGTATAAGTGACTCATTATTTCTCACTGGTGCTATAGTTCAAACTCAACCAGATGGAATTCATGTAGCTGTTAATTTATGCCATAAAAAGTTGGGGATGCATTAGAACATGGACAAACATTGGTTCTTTTATAACAGTAATAACATTGATAAACCCTTAAAAAGAATATCAAGAAAAAAGAAAGATGGCACAAATACCAATATCAGGAATTTTTTTAAAGGATGCCATTACAGATCTAACAAGTAGGTATTAATCATGCTTTCCTTTTTACTTTCTGTATATCCCATTTTCATACGCCTGCTGGCCATTTAAATTTGTTCTTTTAAGAAGTGTCTATCAAGATCCTTTGCCTATTTTAAAAATCAGGCTATTTCTTCTTTTTGTTATTGAGTTTCTTCTGTATATTGGATATAGGTTTGCAAATTTTTTTCTCATTCTATAGGTTGCCTTTTTATTTTGTTGATTGTTTCTGTTGCTGTGCAGAAGCTTTTAAGTTTGATGTTATTCTGCTTGTCTATTTTTACTTTTGTTGCCTGTGCTTGTGGAGTCATATCCAAAAAATTATTACTAAGACCAATGTCAAGAAGGTTTTTCCTTATGTTTTCTTCTAGGAGTTTTATGATTTCAAGTTTTGCATCTAAGTCTTCAATCCAATTTGAGTTGATTTTTGTGCATGATATGAGATAGGGTTTAATTTAAATTTTTTTTGCTTGTGGATATCCTGTTTTTCCATCATCATTTGTTGAAGAGACTATCCTTTCCTATTTTGTGTTCTTGGCAGCCTTGACAAAGATTAATGATTAATTGACCATATATGTGTGGGTTCTACATTTTGCTCCATTGGTTTATGTGTTTTTGTGCCAGTACCAATCTGTTTTCAATTACTAGAGCTTTGTAGTATATTTTGAAATTAGGTAGCATGATGCCTCCAGCTTTGTTCTTCTTGCTCAAGATTTCTTTGGCTATTCAAGGTCTTTTGTGGTTTCATAGGTATGTTAGGATTGTTTTTTCTATTTCTGTAAAAAAAATGCCCTTGAGGATTTGATGGGGATCGCACTGTATCTGTGAATGGCTTTGGGTAGTAAGGACATTTTGACAATATTAATTCTTCCAATCCATTAATATGGGATATCTACCCACTTTTTTGTGTCTTTTTCAATTTCCTTCATCAGTAGTTTATAATTTTCAGTGTACAAATCTTTCATCACTTTGGTTAATTCCTATGTATTTTATTTTTTGTTGTTGCTAATGTAAATGAGACTTTCTTAATTTACCTTTCAAACAGTTCATTATTGGTGTATAAAAATGCCACTGATTTTGTATGTTGGTTTTATATCCTGCAACTTTACTGAATTTGTTTATTAGTTCTAACAGGTTTGTGTGTGTGTGTGTGTGTGTGTGTGTGTGTGTGTGTGTGTGTGTGTGAAGTCCCTAGGGCTTTCTATGTATAAGATCATCTCATCAGCAAACAAAGAAAATTTTAATTCTTACTTATCAATTTGAATACCTTTTATTGCTTTTTCTTGTCTGATTGCTCTGGCTAGGACTTACAGTACTATGTTAAATAGAAGTGCTGAGAGTGTGTGTTCTTGCCTTGTTCCAGATCTTAGAGGAAAAGCTTTCAGTTTTCTCCTACTGATTATGTTATGACTTTTCATATTTGCCTTTATTGTGTTGAAGTAAGTTCCTTCTAGACATATTTGATTGAGAGTTTTTATTATGAAAGGATACTAAATTATTTTTCTGCATCTCTTAAGATGACCGTGTGGTTTTTGTCTTTCATTCTGTTAATGAGGTGTATCACATTAATTGATTTTTGTATGTTAAACCATCCTTGAATCCCAGGGCTATATTCCAGATAATGATAATGTATGGTCATTTTAATTTGCTATTGAAATTGGTTTGCTGTGTTTGATTAAAAATTTTTGCATGTGTGTATATCGGTGATATCTGCCTGCAGTTTTTCTTTTCTTGTGCTGTCTTTTTCTGGCTTTAATATCAGGTGAGGCTGGTCTTATAAAATAAGGTTGAGAGTATTCCCTCTCGTATTTTTTGCTTCTTTCTTAATCTTACTTTTAAATTTTTTAAATTGATACATAATTGTACATGTTTATGGGATGCACAGTGATGTTTTGATACATATAATGTATAGTGATCAGATCAGAGTAGCATATCCATTATCTCAAACATTTATCATTTCTTTGTGTTGGGAACATTCCATATCCTCCTTTTAACTATTTGAAACTATATAATATATTATTGCCAACTACAGTCATCCTACAATGGTACAGAACACTAAAACATATTTTTGGAGGAATTTAAGAAAGGTTGGTTATTAGTTTTTCTTTAAATGTTTGCCAGAATTCACCCATAAAGCCATCTGGTCCTGGACTTCTCTTTGTTGGATGCGTCCAACATTTCTGGTGTTACTTAAATTATATGATCTCCTGATGGCATTATGTTTAATTTACCATATCTTTCTGTGTTTCTTTCTTTCTTTCTTTTTTTTTTTTTTGAGACAGAGTCTCACTTTGTTGCCCAGGCTAGAGTGCTGTGGCGTCAGCCTAGCTCACAGCAACCTCAGACTCCTGGGCTCAAGTGATCCTCTGGCCTCAGCCTTCTGAGTAGCTGGGACTATAGACATACATCACCATGCCCGGCTAATTTTTTCTATATATTTTTAGTTGGCCAATTAATTTCTTTATATTTTTGGTAGAGACGGGGTCTCGCTCTTGCTCAGGCTGGTTTCGAACTCCTGACCTTGAGCGATCCGCCCGCCTCAGCCTCCCAGAGTGCTAGGATTACAGGTGTGAGCCACCGCGCCCAGCCATGAGTTTCTTTTTATTAAAAATAATTTCTTCTGTCATTTCTTAGAATTTCTGAGCAGGAAGGAGGGTATGTGTGTGAGCGGATGCACCATCTTCATCCGTCTCCACACGTAGTTTTGTGAGCAGCTTGATGTCTGTGTATTCTCCCTTTTTCCTTTTCTGTCCTTTTCCTGTCCAGCACTGACCTCTCTCCCCATGGCTGTATAACACAGTCAGACTTCAGGGTTTTGGAAAATTTGGGTTCCAATCCCAGTCCTGCCAACTCCAAGCTGTTCAATTAAAAGCAATCACATTTTGATGAAGATATAATTCACATACCACAAATTTCACCATCTTAAAGTGAACAATTCAATGTTTTTGAGTATATTTATGGAGTTTACAGAACTTTTTATCCTACAAAAAGAAATTCTATGCCCATTAGCCGTCATTCTCCATTCTTTCCTACACCCTGGAAATCATTAGTACTTTCTATCTCTGTGGATTTGCCTACAGAATGAGAGAAAATATTTGCAGATCAAATATCTGATAAGGCACCTATATTCAAAATATGTAAAGAACTCTTAAGCTCCATAATAAAAGACAAATAACCCAATTTTAAAACGGGCAAAGGATTTGAAGAGACATTTCTCCAAAGAAGTTATACAAGTGACCAACAAGCACATTAAAACTGTTCAATATTGTTAGCCATTAGGAAAATGCAATTCAAAATTACAATGAAATGTCCATTAGGATGGCTATTATCAAAAAAAACCAGATAATAAAAATGTTAGCAAAGATGTGGAGAACTTGAAACGGTATTATATTGCTGGTGAGATTGTAAAATGGTGCAGCTGCTTTGGAAAATAGTTTGAAAGGTCCTCAACATATTAAACATATGTTTTAAAAGATGTTAAACATAGAGTTACCATGTGGCCCAGTAATTCCACTCCGAGGCATTTGCCTAAGAGAAATAAGAAAATATGTCCACACAAAACTGTACATTATCCTTAATAGCCTAAAAGTGGAAACAATGTCCATCAACTGATGAATGGATTGTAAAAATGATGTATAGCCATACGATTGAAGATTATTTGGCAATAAGAAGGAACAAAGGACTGATACACGCTACAACATTGAAAACATCCTAAGTGAAAAAAGCCAGGTACAAAAGACCACATATAGTACAATTGCAAGTTGTTTGGTTTTAGGATGCTAACTTCCCTTATCTGTAAAATGAGAATAATAAAACATTTATCTCAAAGGGTCCTGATAATATTAGCAAAGGTATGAAAGTGTCCAGTGAGTTAAGACAATGCTAACGTTGCTGTCATCATCTGACATAAGACTAGGCATAGCAGATGCTTGGAAAACACATTTTGACAGCTTGATTTTCAGCTCTAAGGAATTCCATGGTTGGCTAAAATTCTGGGGCACATCTGAACCAGAACTGTGAGTCTAGCCACTGCTGGGCAAGCAGGGAAACATTTCTAATTTCCTGATCCAAGGCTGCTGCTGAAGCTGCCCCTCTGATGAAATGCCACACACCCTCCCCCACATACTGTGACAGCTGCCACCAACCTGACTTATAAAAACACTCTTTGAGCAATGAAGAAGTAACATACTGTTCTGAGAAGATTTAAATCTAGTCTTCTGGAAAACTCAGTTTGGGGTTTCTTTCTTCCCCTGGCATTTTGTTCTATGGAACCTTTCTACCCCTTTACTCAAAATTAAACAGCACAGTTTTATGGAGCAATTGGCCTGTGGAAGACCTCACAGAGGAACAGTTTGTGAGCCAAGACAGCAGAGCCCTGCTCACCATGGTAACTTGATCCCTGAAAGACAATATCCCTAAAAGACAACCCAGTTTTGGTTTTCTCTGGGTCTGGTTGGAGTAGATACTTTAAGGGGCTCTGGACACATTAAAGATCCATGCAAACAAGTAGTGACACTGAGGGCCATCATGTAGGCATATGCAAAGTTAGATTTTCAATCAACAAAGATCCAGGGCACTTAAAAATGGCTATTCTCCAATTTGAAGAAAATAAAAAAGAGCTAAAAGGTCCTGCTAAAGAAAAACAATCCTTTGTTCCAAAGTTAAACTGGAGTATGCTAAGCAGAATGAGGCATTGGGAAGGGCCAAGGGCCCCAGCTTTGAGAACGTTTCAAGCCTGCCCCATGGTGTGATCCTGGATAAGTCTCTTCATACTCAGACCTCATTTTCTTATTAATAATAAGAAAGCTGAAAAGAAAAATTTCAGCTTTGTTATCTCCAAGCCTTTTCTGTTTTCATACTGTGATTTAGTAACTTGTAATAATAACCTCTTGCAAGTGTAGACCATAGTTGTGAAAGCATATTCAGATCCTTTCATTTGATTATAGCTCCAAATTAATGATGCCATCAGGGCTTGAATATTTTTCATTTGAGAGATAAGAAAGATACTGAGAATTAAAGGGATTTTTCCAAGGTCACAGCTAGTATGTGGAAGTAACCAGATACTCAGTTGGCCAAGTGAATTCTAAGAACAAATAATCAATAGCAGTTGCTATTAAGACTCTTGACATTTGCTTCTTAAATTAATGAGTCATTTTTTTCTCATTCACTTCCTCTCTCACTCCTGAGCCCTTTCCTCAAGAGCTCACAGTAGAGAAGGAGATACTTCCTGATGACGAGAGAATCACAGGGAAGTGACATTGTGAGTTAAGCCCAAGACAGAGATGTGCACAGGATGCTGAAGAGCACAGCTGGGAGGGTAGGGACTGTTGGTTTTCAGGGAAGGCTTGTGTGAAGAAAGAGATATTTGAATTGAAACTTGCAAAGAAGGGGGTGGAATTAGCCGGAAGCTTGTATTTTAGCTAAAGAGCGCAGCATTGGCAAAGATGCAGATTCAATAAGTAGCTCAGAATCTGTGGGGGCAACTGATAGCAGCTGAGGAAGAGAAGAGGAAAGGGTTGGTGGGAGATAGGGTTGAGATGCTGTTAGACACCAGATCCTGGAGATCCTGGTGTGCCCTGCCTGGCAGCCTTCTAGATTTTGTCTAGAAGGTACTTGGAGCACAGGGACTGGAGATCACTGAAGAACATTAATGATGCAGAAACATGGTCAGGTGTGTACGAGGTGCCCCAAAAGTCTTAGCGGGGTTTTAAGCTTTAATACATTAAGAAAGTAGAAATGCTACCAACTCTCAAAAACATCATTTGAAAGTAATTCTATCCCTTTGAGTGTGGGAAAGACCTGTAATTTTCTTCTCACCAATAGAATATAGCAAAAGTGATGGATGTCACTTTTATGATAACCATATATAACCCATCTTTCTAGTAGACTCTCTTTCACTTACTGGCTTGGAGGAAGCAAGCAGCCCTGCTAAAAGCCCAGGTGATAGGAACCGAGGCCGGCCTCTGGTTGACAGCCAGCAGGAAACTGGAGTCCTCAACACAACAGCCCACAAGGAACTGAATGTTGCCAACAACCACACAACCACATAATATTGAAAGTAGATCCTTCCTGAGTCAAGCCCCAGACAAGACTGAAATCCCAGCTGACACTTTGATTTGTAACCTTGTGAGACCTAGAAGCAGAGAACCTTACTCGGCTGTGCCTGGACTCCTAACCTACAGAACTATGAGAAAATGATTGTTTGTTATGTTAAGCCCCCAACTTTGTGGTGATTTTGTTATGTGGCAGTAGATAACCAATGCAGACTTTGATGACAGGTCACAAAGATTTTCTATTATATTTTTGTCTTCTAAGTTTTTTAGTTTTACATTTGGATCTATGATTCATTTTGAGTTAATTTTTATATAATGCATGAAGTTTAGGTCCAGGTTCTCTCTCATCCCCAGATGTACAATTGTTCTAATATTATTTTTTGGAAAACAAACAAACAAACCTCTCCTTTCTCTTTTAAATTGTCCTTGTACCTTTGTCAAAAATTAATTGACTATGAGTGGGTCTATTTCTGGACTCCTTATTCTGTTCCAATGTGTAATTCTTCCAGCTTTATTCTTGTTTTTCACAATTGTTTTGCTGTCCTGGTTCCTTTACCTTTCCATTTAAATTGAGAATCTGCTTATCTATGTCTACAAAAAATTCTGCTGGGATTTTGACTGGAATTGCATTAAATTTATACATAAAATTGGCATCTTACTGTCTTGAGTCCTTCAATCCATAAATATGGTAAAGTCTTCCCCTTTTTTATGTCTTCTTTTATTTATTTCATCAGCATCTTGTAGTTCTCAAATACAGATTCTGTATATGTTTTGTTAGGTTTATAAATATGTATTTCATTGTATTGCAGCTATTATAATAAAATTGTATATATTTTTGAAATCGTGTTTTCCACTCTTTCATTGTTGGTGTACAAAAATTCAGCTGATCTTTCTATGGTAACCTTGTATCATGTGGCCTTGCTACACTCATTTATTAGTTTTAAGAGTATTTTTTGTACAGACTTTAGAATATACTATGTAAACAATCATGTCATTGTGAATAAGGGCAGTTTTATTTCTTCCTTTCCAATTCGTATGCCTCATTTCTCTTTCTTGCCTTATTGCACTGGCTAGGAATTCCTGTATGATGTTGAATACCAGTGATAAAAGTGGACATACTTGGCTTGTTCCTAGTCTTAAGGGAAAAGTCTTCAATCACCATTAAGTATGATGTTAACCCTAGCACTCTGGGAGGCCGAGGTGGATGGATCGCTCAAGGTCAGGAGTTCAAAACCAGCCTGAGCAAGAGCGAGACCCCATCTCTACTAAAAATAGGAACAAATTAATTGGCCAACTAAAAATATATAGAAAAAATTAGCCAGGCATGGTGGTGCATGTCTGTAGTCCTAGCTACCCGGGAGGCTGAGGCAGAAGGATCGCTTAAGTCCAGGAATTTGAGGTTGCTGTGAGCTAGGCTGACGCCACGGCACTCACTCTAGCCTGAGCAACAGAGTGAGACCCTGTCTCAAAAAAAAAAAAAAAAAGTATGATGTTATCTGCAGGTTTTTTGTTAAATGTCCTTTATCTGATTGAGAAAGCTTCTTTCTATTCCTAGTTTTCTGCGAACTTCTTTCAGGAATGTGTGTTGAAATTTGCCCAATATTTTTCTGCATCAATGGATATTATAATGTAGTTTTTTTCTTTTTAAGAATGTTAATATGATGGATTACTTTAATGGATTGTTAAATATTGAACCAGCTTTACATTTGCAGAATAAACTCCATTTGTTCATGTTTTATTATCCTTTTAATATATTGCTGAATTTGATTTGCTAATATTTTGTTGAGGCTTTTTGTATCTGTGTTATTTAAGAATATTGGTCTGTAGGTTTTTTTCTTGAACTTTCTTTCTCTGATTTGAGTATCACAGTAGTGCTGACCTCATAAGATGAGATGGAAAGTGACTGGAAAGGAGGAATATCCTTTATGGTGGTCAATTTTATCTGTCAACTTGACAGAGTTAAGAGATACCCAGATAGCTGAGAAAACATTATTACTGGATATGTCTGTGAGGGTGCTTCTGGAATAAATTAGCATTTGAATCAGTAGACTGAGTAAAGAAGATCTGCCCTCACCAATGTGGACAGGCATCATCTAACCCATTCAAGACCTGAACAGAACAAAAAAGTAGAGGAAGGGTGAATGCCTTCTCTTTTCTTGAGCTGGGACCTCCATCTTCTCCTGCCCTCAAACATCAGAGCTTCTGGTTCTTGGGCTGGACTTTAGGACCTACCCAACAACACATTCCCCCAACCACTCTGGTTCTCAGGCCTTGGGTTCTGGATTGGGAGTTACGCTGTCAGCTCCCCCTGGTTCTCAGGCCTTTGGACAGACACTGGATTGCACTACTGGCTTTCCTGGTTCTCCAGCTTGCAGATGGTATACCATGGGACTTCCCAGCCTCCACAATCATGTGAACCAATTCCCATAATAAATCTCCTCTTAACTGTCTATCTATCTATCCTATTGGCTTTGTGTCTCTGGAGAACCCTGATTAATACCTCCTTCCTTAGAGTTTTAGGTTCCTTTGCAGCCCCACTGCCATAGCCACCACCACCATGGAAGATGGGTTGAATCCTTGGGTATGAGAGAGTGGAGAAAAGAAATAACAATAACAGGGGATTTCCCCATTCTCTGTAAGCACTGGGAGCTATTTCCAGCTATTTTCAGTTCTACCAAGAACTGGGGGGGATTTTCTTGGATCTGTCTCTATTGGCACTAATGGCGCCTCACTTTTCAGGCTGTGCTGTGTTCAGGCAAGGGGATACTTGAGAAACAAAAATGGAAAACTCACTGCCAATTTGGTATTATTTCAAATACTGATTTCCTCCATCTGCCTGCTACTATTTGCTTTTTGGAGAACTCAAATAGTTGTTCCATGAATTCTGTCCAGGTTTTATAGTTAGTGGCAGGGACACATTGGAGTGAGCTTACTCTATCTTGCCTGGACATGTGAAAGATAAATTTTTAATTTTAATTTTTTGTTTCAGTGAACATTTGCCATTTTCAGTCAAAGGCGTATTGGATGTCGAGGCTATTCACTGTGTGCACATGGCACCTCCTGCAATATACAGTCTGACTAACCACATGTCATCATACGCTAAGAGGTTGGGACTCCCCAGAAAACTGGCCAGAATTTCTCTAAGGCAGGGGTCAGCAACAAATCTTTTTTTTAAAGAACTGGATAGTCAATATTTTAGGTTTTGCAGGCCATATGGTTTCTGTTTCAATTACTCAACTGTGCTGTTATAGTGTGAAAGTAGTTGTAGACAATATGTAAATCAACGGGCACAGCTGTGTTCCAATAAAATGCTATTCGCAAAAATGGCTGATGGGCTGGATTTGGCCTGTGGGCTGTAGGTTGCTGAC
Organism: Lepilemur septentrionalis; assembly: GCA_963573855.1. NCBI lineage: Eukaryota > Metazoa > Chordata > Mammalia > Primates > Lepilemuridae > Lepilemur > Lepilemur septentrionalis. Next base: position 31,720 of record CAUYMX010077042.1, on the reverse strand, counting down.
TTCTAATCAAAGAGGTCAGTTTCAGTTGGTAATAGCCGTTACTTTTCTTCTATAATAAGTTCCTTTCATCTTTTTCCAATTTTTACCACCCTAGAGCAAGGTTTTCTAGCCTGGGAATTCATAATCTAAGAAAAGAATTTTGTTTCTAAATTTTTAGTTTTATTAACCTATAACTAAGATTGAGCATTTCTTTTCAGGATGAATGTGGATAACAAAAAGCAGTAGTATAAACAGTTTATCTGTGACTTTTCTACCAATAGAAATTACAGATCTTCCATCATATTATGGTTCTTGTAGCTATCCCAAAATACTGTTTAAGCTCATCACTATTTTAAAATCAGGGAAGTTCTCTCACCTGCCACTAGGTATTGTTGTTTTGTGCATTAAAAAATTATTACATTGCATACTACACCATAAGTGGAAATGTCTCAACAATCCCAGAGTTCTTAGCTCTTGCTTTTTCTGTTTTAAAATAATTTATTGAGGTGAAATTTACATAACATAAAATATGAAGTGAACAATTCAGTGGTATTTAGCGTATTCACAACATTGTGCAATCACCACCTCTATCTAGTTTCAAAACATTTCCATCACTCAAATTAAAATCTCTTACCCATTAGTAGTTTCTCCCATTATCCCCTCCCCCATGGTCCCTGACAATCACCAATCTGTGCTCTGTCTCTGTGAATTTGTCTGTTCTGGATATTTCACATAAATGAAATCATTCAGTGTGTGATCTTTCATGTCTGACTTCTTTCACTTAGCATAATGTTTTGGAGGTTCATCCATATTGTAGCATATATCAGCACTTCATTCTTTTTTATGGCTGAATAATGTTCCATTGTACATACATACATGAATTTGCTATCTATTCCTCTATTGATGGTTATTTGCACTATTTTCATCTTTTAGCCATTGTTAATAGTGCTGCTATGAACATATGTGCACGTGGACTTGTTTGAGTACCTGTTTTCGATTTTTTGGTGTATGTACCTAGTAATATAATTGTGGGGTCATATGGTAATTTTATGTTTACTGTTTGAGGAATTACCACTTTATTTCCCTCAATGGTTCAACCATTTTAATTTAAATGGTGGGAACCAGCAATGTACAAGTATTCCACTATCTTTTTGTTTTTTTAATTATAGCCATTGTAGTGGATGTGAAGTGATATCTCATTGTAGTTTTGGTTTGTATTTCCCTAATAACTAATGGTGCTGAGCATCTTTTCATATGTTTCTTGGTCATTTGTGTATCTTCTTTGGGAAATGTTTATTCAGGTCCTTTGCCCATTTTTAAGTTGAATTGTTTTCTTCTGTTGTTGAGTTGTAAGAATTCTTTGTATATTCTGGACACTAGACTTTTATAAGATGTATAATTTGCAAATATTTTCTGCCACCCTGTAGGTTGTCTTTTCACTTTTTTGATAAGTCCTTTGATGTGTAAAAGTTTATAGTTTAAACTGAGTCCAATTTATTCGTTTTTTAATTTGTTGTTTGTGCTCTTGGTGTTATATCTAAGTATCCATTGCCAAATCCAAGGTTATGAAGATTTACTCCTGTGTTTTCCTCTAAGAGTTTTATCATATAATCCTTAAGTTTATATCTTTTATACATTTTGAGTTAATTTTTCTATATGCTGTAAGGTAAGTCTCCAACTTCATTCTTTTGCATGTGGATTTCCAGTTTTCCCAGCACCAATTGTTAAAAAAACTGTCCTTTTTCCATGGATGGTCTTGGAATTCTTGCTGAAAAATAATGGCCATATATATGAGGGTTTATTTCTGGGTACTCTATTCTATTTCATTGGTCTACGTGTTTATCCTTATGTCTGTACCGCCTGTTTTTCGATTACTGCAGCTATTGTATTAGATTTTGAAATTGGGAAGTGTGAGTCCTCCAACTTTGTTCTTCCATTTCAAGATCATTTTGGCTATTTAGAGCCTCTTGCAATCCCATATGAATTTGAGGACTGACTTTCCCATTTCTTAAAAAGTGGCCATTGAGATTTTTTTCTTTTTTCTTTCAGCATATTATGGGGGTACAAATGTTTAGGTTACATATATTTCCCTTGTCCCACCTGAGTCAGAGCTTCAAGAGTGTCCATCCCCCAGGTGGTGCGCATCACACTCATTATGTGCGTATATACCCATCCCCTCCACCCCCTTCCATCTGCTTGTCGAGACTTTGATTGACATTGCATTGAATCTGTAAATCTCTTTGGATAGTATCAACATCTTACCAATATTAACTTTTCTAATCCACCGGCACAAAATGTCTTTCTATATATTTAGGTATTCTTTAATTTTGTTCAGCAACATTTTTTGTTATTTTTATTGTACAAGTCATTCACCTCCTTAGTTAAATTTATTTTTAGGAATTTTATTCTTTTAGATGCTATTATAAGTGGTACTGCTTTCTTAATTTTCTTTCTGGATGGTTCATTGCTAGTGTATTGAAACACAAATGATTTTTGGGTGTCGATCTTATACTTGAAACTTTTCTGAATTTGTTTATTACCTCTAGTAGCTATTTTGTAGACTCTTTGGGATTTTCTATAATAGTATCATGTCATCTACGAATAAAGATAGTTTTATTTCTTCTTTTCCAATATGCATGCTTTTTGTTTGTTTGTCTTGCCTCCCTGCTCTGGCTCGGACTTTCAATGCAACATTGAACAACAGTGATGAAAATGAGCATCTTTGTCTTGTTCCTGCTCTTTGTCCATGAGGTCACCCCCTAGCTTTTATTTTAAGAATCCTCTGCTGCAGATCCCTGGTTTCCCAGATAGGGGACAACTGCTTCCTTTGAAATCAAGCTTTGGTAGCTATGTGGGCTCCTACTGCACCATCTTTAAAATAAGAAACTTGTAAGCCTTTGTAGGGACCAAGCATGCCTATTCCTGATGGTCGTGAGAAAAGAGAGGGGCAGCGCCTAGACAACAGGCCGTGCTTCACCTATTGACAATCATAATAAGACCTAACCATGAAGATAAAGTGCTTTCACTTTAATCCTCTCAACACTTCCCCATCCGTAAATGTGGAACTGAGCATCATACGGGCAGTAACTGTCCAAATTCCCGTGACCAAGGAACTAATCCTGAACCTCATTTCTCAGGTCCTGGCCCTAAAGTTACTGACCTGGACACTCCCCAACAATCTTCCAAGAGAGCCCTTGGGAATTTCTTCTCTCCCTTCACTCCCTTTCTCTGTTTCCCACTTGTCAAGGTAGCCCATGACCTACCTGCCAACTCACTGGCATGAATTGTCTTAGTTGCCTCTGCTGTTCTCTGGTTTTGTGGAGGCTACTTCCAGGTGCTGCTCCACCTCAACTGCCACCAAAGCAATGCAGCCCCGAGCCCTCTAGGGGGCACTGTTGGCCCCAACTGCAGAATCATGCACTTCCCCAAGTCCTTATGTGCCCTTGGAAACATTCCAGTGCCCAAGGGGGACCTGGATGCCAACACACAGCCATCCTGCAGTCAGCCATCTCATGTCGTCTGCCTCGTGGAGATATTTCTTCCTTTAAGAAAATAAAGTAAAACAAAATGTGTGCTATCATAAAATGCAAACTATACAAGAAGTATCGAAAGTGAAGGATTATTTTTTTCCTTGCACTTTTCAACCTTGAGTGTGCTCAGGAGAATTTGCCTGCATCTCTCTGAGGGAATCAAGGATTTGGCACGTCAGGGGCACGCAGTGCTCACAGGCTCTGCATTCAGAGGGTCCTGACTGCAGTCCCAGTCGGGCCATGTACTGTCCACTTAGCTGGGTGGCCTTCAGCTGGTTTCCCCACCTGTAAGGCAGGGTGGTGAGAGCACGCATATCCCACAGGGTTAGGATTGAATGAGAAGACACATGTTTACCTCCATGTTTGGCACAAGGGGGAGGGGACGTGAATGAGGAGAGAGAGTTCTGAGCCTGGACAAACGGCAGGAAAAAACAATTCTGCTAGCACTCTGGGAGGCCAAGGCCGGAGGATCGCTCGAGGCCAAGATTTCCAGACCAGCCCGAGCAAGAGCAAGAGACCTCATCTCTACTAAAAAAATAGAAAGAAATTAGCTGGACAACTAAATACATATATATATAAATTAGCTGGGCATGGTGGCACATGCTTGTAGTCCCAGCTACTCGGGAGGCTGAAGCAGGAGGATCGCTTCAGCCCAGGAGTTTGAGGTTGCTGTGAGCTAGGCCGATGCCATGGCACTCTAGCCCAGGCAACAGAGTGAGACACTGTCTCAAAAACAAACAAAAAAACCACAATTCTGTAAATGAAAAAGAGGTCTCCATTAGAGCCCCCACAGGCAAGCCAGGCCCCCAAGCCCCTCGGAACCCTACAAGGCCAACGCAGCTGGCAAGCCTCATTGTTCAGGCTGACAGCTTCCTCCATCTGCCCCCATGGCTGCCACTTCTCTCACCTTTCCTGCTTGGGCCTCTGTTTCCAATAAAATCCAATTCTAATGTTCTGAGCTCCCCTTCGCCTGGAGTCCAGGCCGGAGCTCCACCACATACAGGCTCTTTTCTCCACTGGTCAGAGCCACAGTGCTCACCCTGTATCCTTGTGACCCCAGATACAAGAAGGCTGAGGTTTGGGGAGAGCTTCCCCCACAGTGTGGTCACTTTCCTCCTGTCCTCCTCTGGTCTTCACTGCCCTTGCCGTTGCCTGAGGCAGGGCCCCTAATCTAAAGCTTCCAGTGGGCCTGGAAATAGAATACAGGGGGCCTGTGGACTTGGACAGGAGAAAGTTACATCTTCATTTTCATGGATTGGTGGTTGAAATTTAGTATTTCTTTCCATTATGGGAGTAGTCAACACACTCTAAAATGGAATTAATGGTCATTGTGACTTTGTCACCAACAGAATTCACAGATATTTTCATATCATGTGCCAGTGATACATTGTTTATGTTTCTCATGACTTCGAAATTAGAGTCTTTATTAGGCCCACAGCTGGGTCTTGTATTTAATACAGAGCTACTCGGAGCATGGTCCATGGACTGGTGCCAGTCTGTGAACTATGAAAGGTTCAAGACAAGGTAAAAACAGGTATTGAGAGTAAGCCTTTAGAAACTTGGACAACAATTTGACAGATTAATCTAATATATTTAGAATCAAATAATAAAAAATTAAGATTTGTATTTCATATTCTCTCTTATTGCATATTCTTACTTTTTAAAAGTTGTCAGTCCAAGATGGGTTGGAAAAATAAATTGGTCCTTCTTCACAGAGAGTTTGAAAAGCGTAGTTTGATTTACTGGTTTAACAAGGAAGCAAACATAGTTTTTAAATATTTTGATAACTGTGTTTTGACATAATTGGTTTCCTTGGTATTCCTTTGCTGTCTTATTTAAAACATCATTCTGAAATAGAGTCAGTTAGCTTCACCAGACTTCCAAAATAGTTGAGACATAAAAAATAGTGGAGAATGACTGAGCAAGGGCTCTAGGACCCCAAATAATCCTGTTCCTAGTCTCACTGTGGGCAGGCTTATTTCTCATCTCAGTTTTGGGATGTGGTTGAATGCTCGTCTCCTCCATCCCCTGGCCATGCTGAGGTGCCAGTGTGTTCAAGGCTTTAGCTTCCCTCCCATCCTTCCCTTGGTCTGTTGGCTTCCTGTCCAGCCAGGATCTAGGGAGGGAAACTCCCTAGGTTTGTAGGTGGATCCTCTATCTCCTTGGACTTGTTACTACTATGTCCTTTCTTACCATTTCCAAAATCAGGAATAGCCTCTCCTAGAGTTTGTACTTGCCTGAAACCTATTCATATTTCAAAACCCAACTGCAGCCCAACCTCCTGAAAGGAGATCAAGGAGATGTGTCTACCCCACACAAATATCTTCCTTCCTGAGCTCCTGTCTGGCTATGACCTGACAAGGTGGGCAGAAGACTTGGAGGCAGGTGGTGGAGTGTCTGGCTCTGCCCAGTCTAGCTGGGGTTAGAACAATTATAGCCAGGACAGTGGAGGGAACATGTTACTATGCAAAGTCAAACTGTGCCAGGTTTTAGGGAGGTAAGTGAAGACTTGCATGGTGCCCAAAACAAAGTGGTCCTTCGATTCATTTGTGTTGTGTTCCTGCAGTGATGCAGGGTGAGTCAAGTGACTGTTGGGCAGGTGGAGTGCTGGACAGGTAGAAGGAAGCAGTTGTTGCAGAAGCAGAAACATTTTACCAGGAAAGTTTTATAGTTAAGTTTGTGTTTGGCATAAGCATCTTTTAAAGGTCCAAGAACTTTACTTCATTATATATATTAATATAATGTATATGTATATATATACACATACATCAGTTGATTTAAGAATTGGTGACTCTGATCTTGGGTAAATTAGTTTATCTATGCCTCAGTTTCCTCATCTGTAAAATTGGGATAAAAGTCTCTACCTCATAGGAGCGAATGAGAATTAGATGAGTTACTATTGGTAAAATGTATAGAACAGAGAGTAGTACTGTACAAGTGCTGTAAAATAAAATCTATATTTTATGGACAAGAAATTGGAAGTACCAAGAGATACGTCTTGTGCAGAAGGGCGAGATCTCCTTTTGTTCGGTCTATACCTCCTTTTGCTCTCTCTCTATTCTGGCTGGGTTTACCAGTGTCTGTTATCAAAGGCAGAGTTGCTAATCTGACTGCTCAGCTGGCAGATATGATTAGACCATGCAAACTTGTGGGTCAGAATCTCTGGCATTAAAGATCTTGCCCATGCGTGGGTCTCCCTCCTTTTCTGGACCTCCATTCTGCTCATACAGGGGACCTGTCTCTCCAACCACCACAGACATGTGTATGTGTTGGTCTTTGCTTTTAGCTTAGGTTTGCATTCTCCAGCACAGCTTTAGGAGGTCTCTGGTAATTAATATCCCATAACCCCGCCCCAATTCAGAGATCAGCACATTTGATTGGTTGTCTTCTGATGCCTAGACTGGCTTTCCCTAAACTCCAGCCCTATCCTTCCCCTGTAGAGGCCTCCAAGAGTGGAGACAAGCTCCTCATTACATCCCAATGTTTGGTATCAACAGAGTAGCATTTAGAACCTGGCCAATTGGCCTCAGGACTGTCTGAGATTAGGGTCTGGATGAGGAGAAGACCTGTCATCAATATCAGAGCACTGACCTCCCATCCTTCCCAGCCCCCTCTACTTTCACATTCACATCTTACCATCTTCTGCAGTCATTTGCCTGACTTCCAGGGTAAGGGAATGAACCCCAAATCAGTCTGACTTGCATAGAGTCTCAGGGGACTAAATAGCCCTTGACATGCCTTTTGGAAGCAAGGAGACAAGCAGTGTGACATCTCAAACTCAAAAAGTAAACGCTTCATCAAATTCTACAGAGCCTGTGCTTTTCTCCAAAGTATGACCTCCAATCACCTCCTAACTCTGCTCCCTCCCACCATGAAGACTACTTATCTTCCATAATAAGCAGTGAGAATCATTGTTAAAAGAGGTAAACAGGTGAAAATTTTGATGTTTCTCTTCCTCCGTCTTATCCTTCTCCTCTTCTTCCTCCTTATCCTCCTTTTTCATTACTACCATGTTCATTATCATACATATCACCAACACTTGTTACATCTTACTATTTGACGTAAGCTGAACATAAATTACTTCATTTAATCCTCTCAATGTCCCTAGAAGATACATGCCATTATTATAATGTTGTCTTTCCTTGTTGGAGAGGTTGCATAGCGTGATGGTTAAGAGCTCAGGCTCTGGAGTCAGAGAACTTGGATTCAGATCTCACTCCAATATTTGTTACCTGTGAGACCAATTATTTAAATTCTATAAGCTTCAATTCCCTCATCTATAAATAGAGATAATATAGTGCCTACCTAGTGCCCAGGATTCCTACTGAAAGTAGAGAAGGAAGGAGGGAAGTGCAGGAAGGGCTAGATGTTATTACAGAATGACATTTCTTACAAGTAAATGGTGTGATTTGGCTGTAAATTGAGAGGAAATTAAGGTAAATGAGTGGTTACAAAAGAGTTGGTTGAATCAGAAAAACTGAGACTTTGATCCAGAAGATCATGAGAAGCACATGGGTGATGATTTCCAACATGTCCTGGCTCAAGGACTGGAAATACGTGCCCTGAGATGGGTACATGAACTTGGCTTTGAGAATCTGGGCAATGGGTGCAATTGAAAGCCTGGTGGAGCCCCCTCTGCTACCCACTCTCCCCCTGAGGCACTCCTCCTTGGCTCTCATATTAGAATTGCATGCTGTTGGGTGCTTTGGGACAAGATGGGCTCCTACCCCAATAGCTATGTCTCCCTCTGCCTTCTAGGCTCTGGCAGGCCAGCTTGAAGGTTATTTTCCACATAATCCTATAAGTAGCCAGGCAGATGGGCTTGGGGGACAGAAAGTAGCCATCTCTTTTAGCACTCTCACTCCTTCCCACATGCACACACATGCACATATACAGGAGTGCGATACTTGCATAGACTCACCATCTGTGAAAGGTGTCAATGCTTTTTCTCCCAACACCTGTTAATGACTTGTGTTTGAAAACTACACAAACTCACGGACACAGAAAACAAAGACGCTTCCAAATCTGGAAGTCCCAATTTTCAGACTGGGTTTCAAAAGTATGTTTTAGGTCTGATGGTTAGAAACTCTCACTGAAATTTTTCTTAGTAGTAATATTCTTAATGGTGATTGTGTCCCCATAGAAGCCTATATCACTCAATGTGGCTGAAATGTTGTATATTCACAATAAAAATATAAATTATACTCTTTAAGTTTTCATAAACATTGCACCAATATTAAATATTAATTTATTAATATTAAATTACTTGATCCTGATATTAAATAGGATCAAGGCCTTTTTTTGTTGTTGTTTTGAATGTTGATGGTTAATAAGAAAACTTATTAGAGGAGGAAAAGAAAGTTGATAAAGAATTTTACAGTCTCTGAACACCAGTAGATATCATTAAACACTTCGATTTTTCTTGAAGCGTAGCCCAAGTATTACTCATCTTAACCTTGATTAAGGTTGCTTTTGGCTCACATTGAGACCACAGGGACTGGGGGAGAGAGTGGAAGAGAGGAAAAAGGAAAAAGAAAAATAAGAGAACAAGGAGGAAGAGGACATGTTTAAAGATGGGTTTACAAATGAGAAATGTCTTGTTTGATGTAAAATTCACTTACCCTTAATGGGAAAATGGACAAAGGGAATATTTAGAAATAAATATCAGGTAAGGGCAGGTGTTTGTCTCAGCTTCTTTCTTAGTTGCTGCCTGAGCTGGGGAGTAGGAGTGGGAGAGACTGCAGAGGGGATTTCAGAGTGGTCAGAAAAGGGGATGCCAGTCAAAATTAAATTTTGCATGTATAAGTCCATGGAGAATTAGATATTTCTAACCCGGGGAGTGCCTGTATTTGCCTTATCCATAATTGCTCATCAAATGATTATAAAATTGAATGTTTTTGTGATATCTCATTCTGTTATCATTTGCACCGTCTGGTGTTTGACATTGACGTTGCCAGAAAGATCTGGGTCTGAGGCACATTTTCTCATCCTTCCTCTGGGTCAGTGTGTTCTATGACTTCATGCATATATGCGAATGACCTACCCTCAGACATCCCAAATCCTCTTGATCCATACCAAACTCCATCTTTATTTATGTCTTCTAGTCCCCACACAGTTGAGAAATCTGATTAAATACATGACATCTCTCTACTGCAGTGGAAAGAAAGAAGAGAGAAGGATTTTGTGAATGGAGCTATTTTTCTCAGCTAGATATGGCAATTCAATAGGAATAGTTATCAGATGAGTCACCCTTGACTCATCCTCTATGAATGGAAAATTAAGCCATGAAATGAAGTTTCCAGCCTTTGTTCTCAAGTCTGGAACACTTCTCAAATGATAGGTTGTTGTCGAGGGAATCAGGATTATAATAGTTACGTCCTTGAATAAGAAAAGTTCTTCCCAGGGTGAGATTGTCCAAAATACATGTACTCAACACCAAGAACAAACTGAGGTGTATAAAAGGTGTTCAGTGAATACTTATTGAATGAACTAATTTGTGAATGAATAAATTGGAGGAAGAGAGAAGAGTTGAGAGTTACTTTTAATTTTGTGGCTTGGGGACAGGGTTGGCTTCTGGTAGTATTAACTAAGAGGATATACAGTAGGAAGAGGTCTTGAAGGTTGGTTATAGATCAGTGTTTATGGTGAGTTCAGTTTTTTTTTAATTTCAGAATATTACGGGGGTACAATTGTTTAGGTTACATATATTGCCTTTGTCCCACCTGAGTCAGAGCTACAAGCATGTCCATCCCCCAGACAGTGTGCATTGCACCCATTAGGTGTGAATATGCCCATCTCCTCCTCCCCGCCACCTGCTTGACACCTGATGAATGTTACTACCATATGTGCACATAAGTGTTGATCAATTAATACCAGTTTGCTGGTGAGTACATGTGGTGCTTGTTTTTCCATTCTTGTGATACTTCACTTAGTAGAATGGGCTCCAGCTCTATCCAGGATAATACAAGAGGTGCTAGATCAGTGAGTTCAGTTTTGAACATGTAGAGACGAGGAGTCTGTGGGACATCCAAGTGGATATCTGGATGTTTGTTGTGAAGAGTGTGTATTATGAAAACAAAAAAAGACCTTGCTTATGTAAAGAGAACTTTGCCAGGATTAATTCTCCTTTCTCCTCTTCCACTCATTGAATCATTTTTCTTCAATCATTTTTCTTTTCAGCTTTTCTACTTTCCTTTCACAAACATTTCTGAGTCATCTGGCATTTGCAGAGCTTTGCTCTAGGCACTGAGTATACACGAGAAGGAACAGTTTTCACTCAGCCATTTAACAAAGTTTTTTTAGCTCCTACTATGTGCTAGGCACTAGCCCAGTTGTCACACTAGTCCACGCACTTGTGTGCAAACATAGTCCCTTCTCAGTCAGAATCCAAAATCACTACAAGGCACAAACTCGTAAAACAATTGAATAACTGTTCAAAACCAAAGATCATGCTTTGCCCCCAGCACAGGACTTTTTTTATACTAACTGATTCTTCCAAAATGAAATATGTGATTTTTCAAAATCAAAACAAAGATTTCCTTACTTTCCAAAGTTTTGCTTATAAGAAAACTTCGGCAGGAATCAATTGGGTCATTCACTTACAATCTTTCTTGTCATATTGAATCTTTCAAAGTATATATATATTTTTCTCACACTATGATGGTTAATTTTATTTGTCCAGGGGCTCAGATTGCAAGCATTAAATCAAGCATAGGCTTTGATTCTTTGAGCCCAAATTCACTTAATTAGGAAGATAAAAGCAAACTATGATCCATGTATCTGGATGAAAACTAAAGGCTCAGGATTAATCACACTGTAGTGTTTGAATTTCTACAGCCTGGAGCTCAGCAGTCACAGGTCTTTTAGGTCCTTCTGGATGTCCCACAGAGTATCTGCACTTTTCTTGAGCTGAGCAACCTCATCATCCTTTAGCCTCTGGTTGATAACACTGGTTAATCCCTGAGCATTGAGGATACACGGGAGGCTGAGGAAGATTTCATTCTCAATGCCATACATCCCCTTCACCATTGTTGATACTGGATGAATCCTGGATAGATTTTTCAACATGGATTCAATAAGATCAGCTACACTTAATCCAATGGCCCAATTGGTATATCCTTTTAGCTTGATAACTTCATAGGCACTCTCAACCACCATCTTATGCACTTCTTCCCAATTTTCACTATCACTGTCTGTTTCCATTGCTGGATTAAATTCCTGGAGAGAAACACCTGCCACATTCACTCCACTCCACACAGCCACACTTGAGTTGACATGTTCTCCCCAAATCAATCCATGAGGTAGTGAAATCTAGCAGAATCCAGATTACATCCACTTCCAATCACATGATGCTTGGGTAATCCACTTAGTGTCCAGGTAGCATATGTAAAAATGTCCACAAGGTTGGAAACCACAATTATGATGCAATCAGGACTGTACTTGACAATCTGGGGAATAATGAACTTGAAGACATTAACATTTCTCTGCACCAGACTGAGACAACTCTCTCCCTCTTGCTAATGGAAGCCTGCAGTTACCACCACAATCTTAGAATTGGCAGTCACAGAGTAATCTTTATCTGCCACAATTTTAGATGTCTGAAGAAATAAGCTCCCATGTTGCAGATCCATCATTCTCCTTTAAGCTCATCTTCCAAAACATCCACAAGAGCAAGTTCATCAGCCAGAGACTTTCCCAGAATGCTGATAGCATATACCATAACAACTTGTCCAACACTCACTACAGTGATCTTATTGTTTGGTACTGCTGCCTCTTCTTCTGCAACTGGTGCAATGAGTTTTTCCTTAAGAGTTGCCATTGTGCACAGGAGAGAGAAGGCTCTGGATCCAGCTGTAATAATCATGCGAAGACAATGTCAGCTGCTCAAAGTATATTTTTTAAGTGACTCTGCAGAGAACTCCTATGTCCATAGCCTAGATGGTGGGAAAACAAATCCCAAGAGGTTTCCAAAGGTCTAGCTCCCAAGGGGAGACTGAAGTGTTGAAAGGGTCACTTAGTAATGGAAATGCTAATGACTACTAGAGTCCATTACTTTAATTGCTATGTTTTTGCAAACCTGAGTAATAGATGATCTCACTCAATCCAAAGCACTGCTTTACAAATCCAAGAGAGTGAAATTTTAAAAACAACAACATTAACTCAGTTATTCTGTTTTTAATACTAATTCTGGATGCCATAGTTTAGCAAACATTTTTTAAAATCTTGAAAGGAAATACAAATTAAAACTACAGAGCATATCCAACAGAAAAAAAAATCTGAAAATATCAAAGGTTGGCAAGATTGTGGGGCAATTGGAATTGTCATACATTTCTTTTGAGAGTAAAAATTCATACAAACACATCAAAAATTATATTACAGTTTCTTATAAAGTTAAACATAATTACATTATAATTCCTGGCTATACGGCCAACAGAAATGAGTGCTGATTTTCACCAAAAGACATCTACAAAAATGGCTACAACAGCGTTGTACATAATATCTCAGACAGGAAACAACTCAAATTTCATCAATAGTAGAATAGATAAATTGAGATATATTCATACTACTACTCAGAAATGAAAAATAGCACACCACTGCTCCATGCAAGGTGGGTGAATGTTTAGCAAAAGAAGCCAGGTACAAAAGAACGCATGCTGTGTAATTCCACACATATGAAGTTCAAGTACAGGCACAACTAACTGATGATCATAGAAGTTAGGGTAGCAATTACTTTTACATGGTATTGGCTAGGAGGACTTTGAAGCACCTTTTAGGATGCTGCAAGTGTTCTAGATCTTGAGCTGGGTGATGGGCTACACAGGTATATCACTTTTAAAGTAGAGATTCTTTAAAGGCATTAGATGGCAGGCAGGTGAATTTTAATAGGAACAATGATATAAAACAAGATGATGAAATAACATAAGTGGAAGTAACTACAACTATTCTGAGCCTATAATAAGTGATCAATAAAAGTTAATTCAAATAAATGACCCACTCTCGGAGTCCAGGCAGCAATCAATGTCAAGGCAGGCAGAGAGTGGGGTGGTGGGGAGGGCAGGGAAAAGTGAGTGGTTGGGGGCAGTGATGGGTCATCTAGGGATATGCTCCCCCATTTGAATGAACTGGACATTTTCCAAGGTCTGCAGGTGAGAGCACTGCACAGAGAGGTGTGAGGTGCACTCTCCCGCATGAGGGGTGTGGCAGGGCTGGGCACCCATGCTGGAGTGTGTCATGTTTACCTCCCCCTGCTTTGTCCCAAATATGCCAGCCTCACTTGGCAGCCATGTGGTCTCAGGTTGTGCTGAAACCTGTGTGAGGGACTCAGAAGCAGGGTTTGCCCACCATTCCATGGGAAGGGCAGCCGAGCAGCTGCTGAAGAATATTCTCCCTTTTGGTCTCAGTAGGGCCATGATGTTGGATGGACAAGGCAGGCACCTTGGCAGTTCCACCAAGGTCTATTTTGGGGAGCAGGGGTGGGTGTTCTCTTCCCATGCTCACTCACACCAGGAAGGAGCTTCAGGTATAGCTGCTGGGCCCCTTTGCCCACTGCCTTCCCAGCATCACAACCTTTTGTGGAGAAGGAAGGCAGGACCTAAGAAAGAACAAGATGAGAAGACCCCAACCTCCAATTCTAGCCATTCTATCATCATGCTGTGAAGCATTCTCTGCATATTAGCTGAATCTCAGATCTACATCTGTAACAAGGGATTACTACTGAGCCACCCACTTCTCAGGCTTTTTAGGAGGACAAAATGAACACTGATACAAAAACATCCATAAAAAGGTAAGCATTTACATGGCTGGGCACAGTGGCACACACCTGTAGTCCCAGCTACTGGGCAGGTTGAGGCAGGAGAATTGCCTGAGCCCATTAGTTTGAGGTGGCAGTGAGCTATGATGAGGCCACTGCATTCTAGCTCAGGAGACCCTGTCTCAAAAAAAAAATACTAAAAAACAAAAATTAAGTATTTTCCCAATTAAAAAAAAAAAAGACAAATTACTTGAACAAAAATTTTACAGAAGAAAACGCATCAGTCCCCAAAAAGCAAATGAAAAGATACTCAACATGATGAGTCATCAAGAAAATGCAAATGAATACCACAAATACTCACCTCACAATCATTAGAGTGACTAAAATTAAGGACTGGCAATACTAAGTGTTGGTGAGAAGGCAGAGCAACTAGAAATCTCATACATTGCTGGTGGGAATGTTAGGTGGTACAGCCAGTTTGGAAAACTATTTGGCAGTTTCTTAAAAAATCCAACATACACTTACAACCCAGAAATTCAACTCCTGGGTATATATCCAGAGAAAATAAAGGCCTATGTCTACAAAAACACTTGTACAAGACCGCTTAGAGCAGCTTTATTCATAATAGCCCCATACTGGAAACAATCCAGTGTCCATCAACAGGAGAACTGATAAAAAATAATTGTGGTACACACACACAATGGAGTACAATAATACAGCAATTGGAAAGAATGAATTTCTCACACAACATGGATGTATCTCAAAATGATACGCTGAGAGAAAGTGAGACAACAGAGTGCATACTGTATGATCCCATTTATGTGAAATTCAAGAATAGACAAATCAAAAGCAGTATTAAAAATCAGAGTAGAACTGGCTGTGGGTGGAGTGGAATAGGATATACTAGAATGGTATAGAGGGAACTTTCCAGTAATGGAAGTGTTCCACATCTTGATTTGGGTGTTTGTTTACATGGGTGTATACATTTGTCAAACCTCATCCAACTCTGTATTTAAAATATGTGCATTTTAAACATGTAAATTAGATGCTTCAATTTTAAATGCTGTATTATATTATAAAATCAAAAGACATTCTTAACATTTAAAAGGTATAGAAAATATAGACATTATATTACCAGAAATTATAAAGACCAGAAATTCTTCCAGAGACAAACACCATTAACCATTTTGACTTGTGTCCTTCCTGTATTTTTCTACATGTACATTGTTTTCTTTGCTGAATCAGACTTTTAAAGGTAATGGTGCAACACTTTCATTAACAGAGGAAGATACTGAAGTCCAGGTGGACAAACAAATCAAGGTAAGCTCTGTCCAAACCAGGTGGGACTAATGGCCAATTCTTTAACCTCCAACCCTGTGGAATTATAAAGAATATATCTGGTATACAATAATTTATAAGTTGGCATGTGATAATGTACATGTATCTCTGATTCCTGGCATAGAGTTTCAGAAACTCTTGGAATTTTCTGAACAATAGAAGTGGCTTTGTTATGCTAATGAGGTGACCCATGGTGGGTCCCTAAGTAGCATCAGAATGGGGACTGGTCACCAGAAACATCAAACATGTAATTAGAGGGCTGGGACATTCTGTCGCCCACCTCCCAGGCAGGAAAAGGGGACTGGAGATTGAGTTCAACCCTATGGCCAAAGATTTAATTAATGATGCCTATGAAATGAAAGTCCAGTGAAAACACTGGCTTCCTGATTGGTGAACACCTGATGTGCAGGGGAGTGATGCACCTGACGCCACAGAGAAAGAGCAGGGAAGCTCTGTGTCCAAGACCCTCCCAGACCTTCCCTTATGTGTATCCTTAACAATAGAAGTGCAATCATAAGTACTATGCTTTCTGTGATTTCTGCAAGCCACTCTAATGAATTGTTGAACCTGAGAGGGTCATGAGAACCCCCCAATTTATAGCCAGTTGGTCAGGAGTGGCCTGGGGCCCCTGAAATACAGCTGGCATCTGCAGTGAGAGCAGTCCTGTGGAGGACTTTGCTCTTCGCCTGTGGGGTCTCTGCTAACTCTTGGTATTTAATGTCTAAATTGAATTACAGAACATCCAATTAGTGTCAGAGCAGTTGAGGTAGAAGCAGAACAAACCCGATTTCCTGCCCTATTTCTGTCTTGACAGTTGACTTGGTGCCCATCCCAATGCCACCTTCTCTCGTCTCACCCGAGTCTACTCTTCTGAGCATTCAGGCCTTGGTTCTACACTTTCGTGATCCACAACCAGCGACATTGGTAAAGCCAAGCACTTACTAAGCCTTCACTCTGCACCAGGCCTTTAGACATCTCTCCCTTATGCACGCAACGCCATGGCGGATATCGCTGTCATCCTCTGTGCAGACAAGGAAGCTGTGGCTCAGAGAGGAAAAGTCACTTCTCAAGATCATGGAAGTAAAGTGGCAAGGCCTGCTGGGTCCACACCTGTGTCCTCCTACTGCACAACACTGTTACAGCCCAACCAGGTTTAGCGCCCACTGCTCAAGAGGCAGCCGATGCACTGAGACAGCAGGGGTTACAGCAGAGGAAGAGTTTAATATCGCAGGCACTGTGTAAGGAGACAGGAGGAATTTCTCAAATTCGGCTCCTCAGGAATTTGAGAGAAAGAGTTTTTAAAGATAGTTTGGCAGGCAAAGAGGGCATTGGTGGGCATTGGGTCTGCCAATTGGCGGGGATGAACTCATAGGGTTGAGAAGCAGAGATTATCTTCTCAGTCAGGAGATTTCCTGGGTAGGGGGACTCAAGGCTGTTGGATTTGTTCCCACACCTATCCATGGGTCCAGTGAGCATCAGTGGGTCCACCCAGAGTGTAGAGTCTGGAAAATACTCAAAGACCAGTTTTAGGCTTTATTGTAGTAATGTTATCTAGAGAAGCGCAAGTATTGGGCTTCACAATGGCAATGTTATCTAGAGAAGTAGTGGGAGAGTCACAAACCTTGTACCTGTCATGGAGGACAGTGTCAGTAACCACTAACCAGTCATAGCAGTAAGGAAGTTATTGGTGAACTTCCGGCTATATCTATACTTTTATAAAAATCAGACTTTGATTACTATTTATACCTTATGGCTCTACATTATTTTAATATAGATGGTTTCAACATCCCTTCCCAAGCCAAAATCCTCGCCCTCCTCCGTCATTCCTTGTGACTCTCATCCCCTTAGCTCCACTCAGGAACCATATTCTCTCACACCCCAACACCATTTCAATAAATATTTGTCAATTTTGATTTGATTACAAATGTACTTATCTGAGAACTAGAGTCCCTGAAGAGCAGAAGCAAAGCAGAGACCAGTAACAGACACACTTTGCTCTGCTCTTTGGACCCTGTAGAATTTGGTACTTTTTCTATTGAACTTGTTAGCTAAGGTCAAATCTTGTTAGTTTTGCAAATTCCACGCTGGTCCCCAAGGGCCGAGGAGATGACCCGAGGCAGCTGGGAGGGCTCATGATTCTAACTCCAAGAGGGGAAAACAGCTCCTCCTCCATGATTGCTGGTGGTTATGCTCACCACAATTGTTATTTTAATCAATTTCCCAGCGTTCAGAGTGCAGGACAGCAGCCTTCTAAGCATTGAGGGAAATTAAACCCATAAATCATTTAATCGCCCTCCCCCACCCCAAACACACATGGCACTATGGAGAACTGCATCAATACAGTAATTAGTCCAAGGAGAAAGAGCCAGTCTCCCTCCCTCTGATCTGAAGGCAGACTTCCTACAACTTATGCATTTTCTACCTCTATTATCAGCGTCTTGTAGTACATGACCAGACTCAGCAGATTTCCTATTAAAGAGATTTAAATAGCACACTCCACGTCAGATTTAATTACATTCCTCCATTTCCTTACACTAGTCTCTGTCATTTTAAAACAGTCTAAGCAGAGGTAGGCACCCAAATGCCAAAAACCGTGTCTTGAGGCAGAAGAAAGGAAAATCTGGTTTTTAGAAGCTCTTATAATCCTCATTCTTCTTCTCTTGACTCCAGAGGAGCCCATTAAAAAAAAAAAAAAAGAGGAGCCCATTTTATTCTCTCTGAAAACAAGTGGAGAATATATTAAATCATATATAATTTTTGAGGTTCAATTGTAGATCATTCAATTCTTTCTATTTTTTTGCTTTGGTAAAAATACATAACATAAAATTTGTCATTTAAATCATTTTTAAGTGTATAATTCAGTGGCATTAATTACATCTACAATGTTGTATAACCATCACCACTATTTCCCAAATTTTTCATCACCCAAACAGAAACTCTTACCCATAAAGCAATAATTTCCTATCCCTCTCCCCACAGCCCTTGGTAACTTCTGATCTAATTTCCAACTTTATGAATTTGCCTATTCTAGATACCTCATATAAGTGGAATAACAGAATATTTCTTTTGTATCTGGCTTCTTTCACTTAGCACAGTGTTTTCAAGGTTCATCCATCCATCTTTTAGCAGGTATAAATGCTTCAGTCTTTTAAGGCTGAATAATATTCCATTGTAACCACTTCGTGTGCCTGTATTCATCTGTTGGTGACACTTGGGTTGTTTCCACCTTTTGGCTATTGTGAATAATACTGCTATGAACATTTGCGTACAAATACTTGTTTGAGTCGCTATTTTCAGTTCTTTTGGGTAAATACCTAGGAGTGGAATTAATACAATATCTTTTTATAAGCGTGTGAGTCTGCTTGATTCTGTGCTTACTCAGCCATAAGATCGTCCTATTCCTGTGACTGCCAAGCCCTCCTCAATCCCTCCCTCTCTCTCTTCCTCCCCATCTTTACCTAGAATTGACAATTATTTCTTTTTGGTCCACATGCCTCCAGACATTTTTCCTATGCATTACTAAATCTGTGGCCATATTGAAAATATATGGTATTTTGTAGCTATTTTTATGTAAACACTCTCATGCTGTATTATTTTGAAAATTGTATTCACTCAACAATGTGACTTTTACATACTTTCTATGCCAATAGGTGTAGATCTATCTCATTCAAAACTGCTGCGTAGTATTCCATAGTATTGGCAGACATGGTTTATTTGGACTTTCCCATAGTGATAGACATTTAGGTTGTATTCACGATTGCAATAGTGTTGTAATAAACATTCTAGTGTGTGCCTTTTTAGAAACACCTCCCTTCACTGCTGATTGGTCTTTAGTTGAAGAGAAAATTAAGTCTATTTTATTAGGTTGCTGAGATTTTTGAGGTTTATCTGTTAACAGCAGCTAGCATTACCTTACTAACATATTGTTTCACTTTAGAATTTTTGCCAATCTGATGGGTAAAAATTATCTTGTTTTAGTTTGCGTTTCCCTAGATGATAGTGAAATCGGGCATGTTTTTACGTATTTACTTGTCACAGGCACTTTATACATGACCTCTTTTAATCTTTAATAGTCTAGTAAGTTAGTTGTTATAACCCTTTAAGATCAAATTATTTGCCCTCGGTTTCATTGCTAGTAAGTGATGAAAGCAGATTCTAAACTCAAGTCAGTCTGGCTACAAATCCATTTGGAGTGGGGAATGGGCAAGTTTGGGGCAAGTTCACCTCAACAAGGCATTAGTTTTCAAACTTTTATTTTTAGTCATGGAATCTCGTCTTCAAAGGAAATTTTATGTGGTAGCTTAATAATGATGATGATGATAATGGTGATGATGATGAAGAAGAAGATGATGATAAGCATCAGAGCCAAGGTCCTAGGCTGGATAGAGACCAGGTCTTTCCATGGAGAGAATCCTTATTACATTCTTATGTTCATTCATTCATTCAAAGAACATTTATTGAACATATCTTGAGTTTTAGGTACATTCTAGGCCCTTGGGAAACAAAGGTGAACAAGACAAAATTTCCACCCCCATTAAGGGCTATTACATCACACAACACCATCCATTTTGTGTTATATATAAATGGTGCCTCCTGGAGCTGTGCAACATGGTAGCACTGGCCATGGACCTTACACTCTAGTGGGGATGACAGATAATAAACAGAAACAGAAAGACAAATAAGTATAGAATATTATATCGGGGGCTGTATCAGTGATATGAAAAAAAGAAAGCAGAGAAAGAGGTGTGGAGGGAGGGTCTTCCCATTTATTGTGAGTATAAACAAGCCAGGAAGGGGTGAAAGCATGAAGGACTATAAAGAGTGGAGAATGGTGACATTTTCTGAGAGTGTCTTGCATTGTTTGCTGGACACATGCTCCTTGAGGCTCCCACAAGCATTAATTGTAACTAGAGCAGTGGTTCTTAAACTTGGCTGCAATTAGAATCACCTGGAGAATTTAAAATACTACTGATGCCTGGGTCTCACCCTAGGCATTCTGATCTAATTGATCTAGGGTGTCACTTGGGCATCAGACAATCTTAAAACCTCCCTCTCTCATCTTCTGAAAGATCTCGGGATTAGAGGAGCTAGATTTAGGCTTATCTTTGATGTAGGGAGTTCTCTTGGGCTTTCCCTCTTCTTGCCTCCAAACACAAGCAGAATTACAGAAGGGTTTGCAGTCAGGTTGCTGTGGCACTGCTATGCCACCTGCTTTTGTGGTGACCAACTGTCCTAGGTCACTAGTCACTTGACAAGCCACTAGATCGGAGCAGAATTTCCCAAAAGCTCTGCCTGCAGGTGACAAATTCTCCTCTAACTGTCGATAACTTGCATCCCCGCCATCTGCTTAGGTATAAGATTGACACATTGTTGTGACAGTGGCTTTTTCCAAATCAGTGAATATTATAGAGCTTGTCCCAGTTACCCCTTCTTTGAGATCCTATCCTAGCTCTGTGACTTAGTAAATGTATGGTGAAGGAGCTCAGGAAATTTCACCCCAAAATATGACTCCTTGATACAGACAGCATTTTGAATTAAAGGCCCTTAGAGATCAACAGGCTTTGGAAAGGGCTTTCCCTCTTTTTTCATAAAAAAAGCAGACCCATTCAAAAGAACAATTCATCCCGGAAGTTTCACTGAAAGATCAATTCACAGTAAAGGAGATCAATAAGAGAAAGAGACCTATTTACCATGCACAGGGGGAGAATCACAGCATGATTACTCTGTATTCCAATGAGGTCCAGAAATTTATATACCCTCATTTTAGAGGAGAAGGGGAGATGAGGAACATAAGTAATTCTGTTCAGGGGCAATAAATGGTTACTAGGGAGGATGAATAGGTACATGGGAGAGCAAATGGATGAGGGGAAACAGATCGACTTGCAAGTGATTCTTTTTGGAAATTAAATTAACCTGAGAGGTATTATATTGAAAATGATTAGGGTCAGGTCTGCTTTCATTCTTGATCTTCTTTCCTGTAATACATTGAGGGAACAGGGAGGGGAAAGGGAAGTCAATTGTATATTTTGACAGGTCTAGTTTTTAATAAAGAAAGAGGGAAAGACTCTTCCAAGACCTGTGGATCTCTAAGCGCCTTTACTTCAAAATACTCTTTATACCGCGGAGTCATGTCTTAGGGTGAAGTTTCCTGAGCTCCTTCTGATGGAATCCAAGAATCCCCCAAATCAAGTTAGCTCTGGTGGAATCCCAGCCGGCTCTGGAAGTGGCCTTGTTTTGATACTGTGGGTATTCTGCTTATTTCCCTTAGGGTTTAGCATTTTTTCATGTTTTCAGCTATCTGAGCCATGCCGAGAGGACAAAGATGAAGGGGAGTTTTGTTCCCAAGTGGAGCAGGGTGTGACAGGGGAGCATCCGAGCCCTGGGGGCTGAGGGCACGAGAGCCTCCACGGGGAAAACTGAAACTCAACTTTCCCATCAGAAAATTTTCCTCACATTATACACGACATATATATGTGTCACACACACACAATATGTCATGTAAAATATACATAGATATAGATATAAATATGTGGTATCAGTCAGGATTGGCTCAGGGAAGCAGAGCCACTGAGTGTTGTGAAATAAGGGATTTATATTGAAATGAAACTTACACAATTATGAGGGGGTGCTTGGGAAGTAAACATCCAGGAAGGGGTTTTGGAAGATTGGAGGAAAGTCTTGCCCCAGTTGTCCTGAAGTATTGGTGTAGGAGGACACGCTGGAGCTTGCAGAGAAGGTGGGGAGGCAGCCAGGCACGCCAGGGCTGCAGAGGGTCCACAGAAGGCTACTGCTCTCGCAGCTACCTTTCCTGTGAGATTGCAGCCAAGCATCGGGGAAGGTTGCTCTCAGTCAGCGAGACCAGAATTGAGAAGAAGACCTGGATGCTGGGTAGGAGAGAATTAGGGCAAGCTGGAACCCACCAGCACCTTTCTGTCTTTGTCACTGCACCTGAACACTCCAGAATTCTAATATTTTCACTCGTATTTTATTCTGATTCTTTAATTTTTTTCACATTTAGGTCTTTGAGCCACCCTGAATTTATTGTTATGTATAAGTGTGTAGTAAAGAATTTAATCTTGTCCCAAAAGAGATCTGGCCTTTGACGTTGGCTTCTGGGAGTTATTCTCTCAGCCCTTGACATGTTATTCCTGAAAGAATTGTCTTGATTTTCCTGGGTGCCTTAGATCACACTGGATGGTCTAACAGTGTGATGTGTGGTAGGGGATGGCCATATCTTAAAGAAAGGGCTGGCCACACTAGAGAGACCAGCCATGTGATTTAGATTGGGGGCTTTGGATAATGAGGTGTCAGCTGACCTGGAAATTGAAAGTAACCACATGGGCAATCAATCGATCAATCATGACTACAAAATGGAGCCCCAATAAAAAAACTCTGAACTCAAGGCTTGAGGGAACTTCCCTGGTTGGCAATACCCTGCACACATTGTCACACACCAATACTTGCAAAGTAATACATCATGACCCCATGAGGAGAGAACAACAGAAGCTCCACATTTGCTACCTCCCTGGATTTCACCCAGTGAGCTT
Organism: Lepilemur septentrionalis; assembly: GCA_963573855.1. Classification (NCBI taxonomy): domain Eukaryota; kingdom Metazoa; phylum Chordata; class Mammalia; order Primates; family Lepilemuridae; genus Lepilemur; species Lepilemur septentrionalis. The sequence goes on along the minus strand of CAUYMX010077042.1, from coordinate 8,576 downwards.
CCTCCCTTGGCTGATTGAAATCTATTTCCTTTCCCTGTAATAAATAAACTGTAATCATGGCTATAACAGCACTCAATGAGTTCTGTGGTCCTTCTAGCAAATTACTGAAACTTCCACCCAAACTTACAGTTGCTAATGGAAGTGAAGGTGGTCTCATGTAGACTGTTCCCCTAATTTTGCAGTTGGTAAAGTCTTATAGTGAGCAAAAGTCGAAATCCAACACCTTGCTTCTTCTTCCAAATTGGCAGCCAGTGTTGTCAACTCTTCTCTCCACTGACTTGGCAGGAGAGTGCGATCATATGCCAAACTCAGGGAGTTGTTTAGAAATAAAATATCGCCCTGTCTAAACATGAGGCTAAACTGCTTAAGGAGGTTTGTGACTGCGTTGAGATGGATGGGTGCTTCTTGGGGCCATGTTGAAGTCAGTAATGTCCCATGGGAATGAATGAGGATCCAAGAGACACTGCTTCCATACCTGTATCTCCCTCCTGTCCTGTTCCCATTGTCACTATCGTAAGTTTCATGCCCCCTCAGGCCACCAGCTCTCACACAGATGCATTCTCAGACGGGAGACTGATTAGACTCCTTTAGATGACATCACAGCGTGGCAAATGCATCCAAGAGTCCCTTGTTTATTGCCATGTGTCCCCTTCCTTTCTCCTGTCTCCCATTCCTGCATGTGCTCCCTCATTGAATCTTTATTGAGGGGTAAGAATTGTCTTCACAGAACCCCATCCAACAGGGTCTTCACATGGGTCCCCTGGCCCCATTGGACACATACACCCAGGAACCCTAGAATTCACCTCAGGCAGGGGCCAAGTATTTCCCACAATGCCATTGTTTTGTTTAGACACTTAATCAAAAACACACTACGCATATTTGCACAAGAATCATTTTGAAGCGAGGGGGTCACTTCTCTCAGAGTAGAAAGTCATGGGAGAGAACAGCTTTTCTGACCCCTCCTGTTTTGTTTGTGAAAGGCCTTGCAGCATCTCTAATTGCAAGTCACTCTTCGTTTCTCTTCTCTCTCTTCTGGCTGTGAGGATAACATATTTACCAACGCCTCCTTCCTCCTTCTTCAAAAGGCCAGCTCATTTTTCGGTCTGCAAAGGACACATTCCAATGAGGGCAGACTCCAAAAATCAAGAAATCTCTCTTTTCAGCTTCTCTTTTCCCTCTGCACCCAGGAGTCCAAGTACCTTGGCCTTCAGGCACCCAGATGCTTGGTCCCAAATTTTCCCATGTTGAGGTTTGTACCCTCAGGCTGGCTGCCTCCAAAGTGACAAGTATTTTATCAATCCTGCATTCCTGAGCCCCTGCCACAGGGGATGGGAACACAGCCAAACACTCCAAGCAGCTTAAGTTGACACGAGAAACACTGGAGAACACAACAGAACAAAATGCAATTTAGTAGAGAAAGCAAGACCCTAGAACTGTGTGCTCCAATATGGTAGCCACTAGCCACATGCAGCTATTAAAGTGAATTGAAAATTTCAAACAGTTAACAGTTCAGTTCCTCAGTTGCATTAGCCACATTTCAAGTGCTCAACAGCCACATGTGGCTAGTGGCTACCATATTGAACATTTCTGTCACTGCAGAAAGTCCTATGGGAACATGCTCTTCTACAATAAGTCTTCCTTGCCGTGAATTGTCTTGGGGAAACACTGTCTTTGTGACTAACACTGTCCCTATGGTTTTGTCTGCTCTATGGCTATGAGTATTGTTTTCACTGATTTGTCCTGAGCCACATATTTTGACAAGAGAATTGTATTTTCAAATTTTCCATGGGAATTACATTTCGATTCTCAATATACCTGCTAAAATGATAACAGGTGCCATCAGTTGCAAGCATTGAAAACCCAGTAGGTTTAAATGAAGGTACATAGGAATGTGTGATGGAAAAATTCAGACATTGTTCTTCAAGGAGCATATTTATTTTCCTATTTAGTAGGTTACTATATGAATAGAGAAGAGGCTTAGAAGATCAATGTTCCGGTGCTACATCTGTTCATTAGTGGGGCCCCCGTGCCTGTCTTTACACCTCAGAACAGTCCTGGGAGGAACATCTGTGAGTGGCAACAGCAGGATGTCACTGCCCCAAGCCTTCCCTGGTGATTCTCTCATCCTGACTTTCTCACCCTACCTCTCATTTGAGGCTGCTGATATAGTGTGGTGACATTTTTATTTTGCTGGTTAGAGGTTCCCAGATTTTCTCATTCTTGGGATTTCTCCCCTGGGGTATGAGTAGTGATGTTTCATAGCTTCTACAGCTGGAGCAGGGTGCTTGGTGGCATCTCCCTGTATCCTCTGTTATAGTGACTATTGCACTATTGCATTTCACTTCCTTTTTGACTTTTTGCCTTTGGCGTGTTACTAGCATCTCTTGAAAATGCACCAAAGTAGTCATAACGATCACCCAAGGAGCTGGCAGAAAAACACGTAGGAACAAAATAAGTGCTTCCTGAAGACAAGCAAGGTCTTCAACCATGCTTTTGTCCAACTTCTAAAGCTGTTATCTCATCAGTGGAATTCTAGCTGAAGCCTCGCTGTGTGAGGATCTGCTGTCCAAACCGGCAGAAAAGGGAGGCATCACCTCCAGGTAGCCAATGGCTTGGCTGGATTCTCAGATGTACACATGCTGCAGTAAGAATGGGGTGGCCAACGGTGCTTCAGGCACCAGTAGATGCAGCCTGCCAGGGGCACCTGGGAGGGCAGAGGGAACTGAGGGTGTGGAGCCCACGGGAGCAGGTCCTGTCTGGGCACTGCCTTTTCTGCAGAGTGAACCTGGAAAGTGTCGTAGCCTCTCACAGCCTTCAGAGGAAATGGAGAGGAAATGGAGATCTCTCTCAGAGCTCTCACAACCTCACAGAATGGTGGTGCTGAGATGAGGTGCACACACAATGTGCTTCTCAGATTGTAGACGACATTTACTGGGAATGTGCTGGAGAAGCACTAGCCTTTCCCCTCTGGTTCCCCGGATGGGTCTGAAAGACATACAAGAACCCCCAGCTGGCAGAATGTTGCTCCTAAATTGTCTATTTCATAGTCACCCTGGCTCTATAGTCTTTATGGCCACACAGGTGTTCACTCATTAACCTTACCTCTAGTTGTAGAATGAAGGCTTTAATTTTTTTAAATGGGGGACAGAATTGGCAAGGGGGTATTGGAGACGTCACCCCTTTGACAACGTGACTCATCAGTAGCCCCAATTCTTCCCCTCTCCCCTTATCTACACTCTGTGCCACACAGCTTTTCAGGTTCTCTCACTAAACAGGTGGAATCTGTGTCCCTACCATTTGGATCTGGGCTCAGCCACGTGGCTGGCTTTAGTCAACAGAATGTTGCAGAAGTGACAGTGTGACAGTTTCTAGCCTAGACCTCAAGAAGCCCTGCAGGGAACAGATCTCGTTGTCCCAGTTGTCCCAGCCAAGGCCAGCCTTCAGCAGCTGACAGCCAGCCAGCCCCAGCCCCACCACGAGCCCTGCCAAGATCAGCGGAGCTGCCTAGCTGACCCCAGCTGACCCCAAAAGCATGAGCAATAAATGCGTATTGTGGAATGCCACTGAGGCTCTGTGGCTGTTCGTTATGTAGCATTACTGTGGCAGCAGATAACTGATAGCCCCTTGTAGAACGAAGGGTGGCCCCCTTCCTTGTTAGTACTGCGGGTAAACTGAAAGTATGTCTCTCAGAGGGGAAACAAGATTTTAGTAGCTCTTCTAGAAAGAGGTGTGGGCTTTCATGTCGTGGTCTCTTTCTATCACTGCAAGTTTTTAATTCTCCTAGATGAGGGCATTGACTCTGCTTCAGGCCCAGCCTTGCCTCAGATCCTGAGCCAGGCCTTTTCTCTTCCTAGTAGGACTCAGGGAGCCCTGCAGCACTAGCTCAATGATCCAGAAGGTCAACCTCAAGGTTACTTGGTCGCAAGGTCTGTTCTGTCCCCTTACCTGGTTCTCGTTGTGCTCCTTGTGGCTAAGCCCTGCTTTGCTCCCAGTTCACACAGCTGTGGCCCTCATGGTTCTCATGGGCCACATTCTCCCCACTCCTGCAGGCTCCTAGAACCCTTTTTCCAAAGTCTTGTTTCTGAAATGGAAACAGCACACACTGCCCTTCACCATAGACACATGTCGAGGGTATAAGTAATAAAAGAAAAACAAACCTGTAAACAAAAAAATAAAAAAACAACCAAAAGTGCTTAATTGCCACTGTATTAGGTCCATGGTGGTTGGTTTTTTTTTTTTCCCCCTCCTATCTTAGGCTGCCTTTACTCTATAAATTCTTCTCTGCTTCCATAACTGGTTTCTCTCTTATCACCAAGCCCCAAGTACCTGCTCCATTTTGGAGAAGTAGTGATTTTTCTGTCTTAAGTCCTACCCTATCACCAACTCAAATCTTTTCACAACAAAAAAAGGAAAATACGGGGAATCTGGTTGTTGGGGTCAGCTACTTTGTTGCAGTTCTTCAGACTTTTTATAAATGATTATGCGTTGTCATTCTCCAAAAGGGAAGTTTCGAAAGTATCCTTATTGCAGGGTTCCTTATGACAGAGCTTTCCAAGGGACATTGCGGAACACTGGTGTGAAGAGATTTGGGACCCAGCGGCTACACAAAGGGTCTCTGCACTGGGCTATGCAGAGCAGTGTGAACCCCAGGAGAGAACTGGGGCTCTGGAGATGCCAGGGACAAGCAAAAGCGTAGTCAACATGCAATTCAGCCTGGGAACACTGGGAGAGGCAGGAGGTCTTCCTATAGCCGGGATTAGCAGTGTCATTGTGTCCTGGAGATCTGGTCACAACTGGAAAATGGGCAGAGCATGGTGGCTCATGCCTATAATCTCAACACTTTGGGAGGCTGAGGCAGGAGGATCGCTTGAGCTCAGGAGTTGGAGGCTGCACTGAGCTATGATTCTGCCACTGCACTGCAGCCTCCAGCCTGGGTGACAGAGCAAGAACTTGTCTTAAAATAGAGAGTGAGAGACAGAAAGAGAGAGAGAGATGCGGCAGATAATTTACAAAGGCTCGCTCCGCCCATTCCAATTCCTATTTTCCTGTATCAGAGAAGCTGAAAGCTCAACTATTTGCAAGACTTCCTGGTCATTAGGAGTCCACCTAGGTTTCATCAGGCAAATGCAGCTGAGAGCAACATGCAGCAGCACTGGCACCCGGGGAGACTGGATCTTTTGGCAAGTCCCATGATGGTGGCATCTGGTTCTTTCAGGGTTTCTATGACCCATTTTCTGGCATCTAGTCCTTAGTGTCATAAATATTGAGTGTCAGAAGTGACAGGTTGTGCATTTTCCTTGCTATTAATATACAGCATCCAAGTTCAACACTCCTATAGATTTCGTGACTAATTTAATAATTTTTAATAAATGATTTTTTGCTTAAATTGTTATAAGCAGCTAAGAGTCTTCGCCAAGGAAAGGGATAATGATCAGACAAGAAAAAATTTTTCTTTATTTGCAGATTATATGATTACGTATAAAGAAAAATCTGAGAAACACACTGTATACAAAAATTATAGTACCAGGTGAAAACGTGTAGTACCAGGTAGTTATGAAAATAGGGATAAAATGCTACTTATGTTCAGAAGAGAAAGATAATTTCTAGCTTTGAGAGGCTTGCAGTGGTGGGAGGAGGCCGAGGTGTGGTGGGGGCAGGGATGTTGAGAGATAAAGTCTCCCTGGAATAAGCGACATTTAAAATGTAGATAGGCATTGGGAACTGAAGGGAATGTGGGGGGATAGGCAGTTCAAAGTCAGGCATAGAGGAAAGTTAACATTGATAAGCACATAGCACAGGAAGAGAAACAATGAGAAACGTGATTGAAAATGGGAGGTTAGGACCCAAATCATGAAGCTGCTTGAATCCGAGGTGACGAAGTATGACTTGATTTGGTAGCAGTGGGGAGCCATGGAAGTTTATTGAGCAGGGGTTGAGGGGAGAGAGAGAAAGAGGCAGGGGGGAGAGAGAGAGATTTAGGACTCTGATGGCAATTCATAAATTGAGCTGGATGGAATAAAAATATAGTTAGAAGAGTGCTGTAGTTGTAGAGATCCCTCACTCAGCTGCAGAAGTCACCTTTCTTTAAGCTCACCCTTTCCCCAGAGGGTATTGCCTCTACATAGTCAATTTTTAAAATAAACATTAGTCTTTTTTTCCTTCTATCATGGTTAATTTGCCTACAAAAGGCATATATTTTACCTTAGTCCTTTTAACCAGAACTAGGGAGCCAATGTTTTCAGTCTCTGCACTGCTTCATGACGGTTTCAAGAATTCAGATTGAACACTCAGTTGGTCAAAATCATCAAATGCACATCCGGGTCCTAACTTTTCTTTGGATGGTTTAAAACCTGGACTTACAAATAATCCCAGAGATAATGCTTTCAGGACGTTTCCCCAAGTACGCCTTGACAGGGCTACCTGTTGTCAACAGCAAAAAGCCAAACTCTGTAAAATAATTTTAAAGAGATTTATTCTGAGCCAAATTTGAGGACCATGACCCAGAACCACTCCCAAGAAGCCTTGAGCAAGTGGACTCGAAGTGGTTAGGTTACAGTTTGGTTTTATACATTGCAGGGAGACAGGGGTTACAGGTAAAGTCATAAATCAATGTGTGGGAGGCATACAATGGTTTGGCTCGAAAAGGTGGGCCATCTCGAAGTGGGGGCTTACAGGTTATAGATGGATTTGGAGATTCTTTGGCTTGTAATTGGTTAAAGACATGAAGCTTTGCCTAAAGGCTTGGCATGTTTCAACATAAGGAGCTGTTATCAGAGATAAGCGACCGGACATAGATTTGTTGTATAAATTGAAGACCTGCAGGTTTGCCTTGCATAATCTTAGGCCTGTTAATGGGTCACAAAGGATGTCCCCAAGAGGGGAAGTGGGCATGATGAGGCATGTCTGACCTCCTTCCTCCTGGCAGGCAATTTAGTTTTAGGATCCTCCTTTGGCCACGAGGGGGTCCATTTAGTCAGCTGGTATGGGGGGGTGGTAAGCCTTAAAATTTTATTTTGGTTCACACTGTTAAGGCTCTCACCTTGCACTGCAACCGTAGCATCAAAAGTGGACCACTGCACATAAAACTACCAGGTTTGCCTTCTACCATCAGAAGTTAGTGGAACAAAGCCTGGCAAGTCAGTTAGGCGGGTTTGTTCAGAGCACCTCCCTCACCCAACCCCATGCTAAATATTATCATGGAGGGGGTCGAGGGGAGTGACACGACTTAGAGGACATGTCTACCTCCTTCGAGAAAAGACATGTGTACATGCATGGAAGTTCTCAATAGAGTAAACATGAAGAGTAATGCCAAAATGAGTGTCTTTGTTTGGGGTTTCCGGCAGCAGCCCCTAAGATGAGGGTTTGGGTGCCATCAGTTTATTTGGGAGGTGGCCTGAGAAGTGGAAGGGTGGGGAAGTGAGATACGGAAGAGAGGGAAACCCATAAACAGTGTGACCACCATGTGCACCTGGACCTTAATCCAGCCAGGGAACTCTCAGTAACAGTGCAAAAAATACGTCTCAGGATTCTCTCTCCCCTGCCCATGGCAAAAGGTACCAGATATTTATTCACCAACTCTTGTCATATGTTTGTTAAGGGCTGCTCCCAGGGGAATTAATTCCCGGGGGTATTTCCACCCAGCTGTACCCAGATATGGCAGAGTAGGCTCAGGTAACCAGAGAAAGCCTGCAGGCAAGGATATGAAGGTGCTGATAGTTTAAACTCTGGTAGCATAACTAAACAGTATAGGCAGAGGGTGAGGCACTGATAGTTTTTGCTACCATGGAGGATACGGACCACATGCTTATATAGGAGTTAGGAGAACTGGTGATCAATGGGGCTAGGGCAGTGCCAATAAACTACTGCCCCCAGCTCTGGGGGCCAGTAGCCATTGCACCTCTCCAGCACTGGGCTCCCTCTTCATTCTATCAAGCTCACAGAGGTGGCTGAATGTCACAACCCCAGCTGCATGGGGGTAGGGCACATCGACTGTGACTCAGTCCCACACAGCAAAGAAACCAATCTTTTCTGCTGCACTTCCAGAGAATCAGCCTGGCAGTCCCACCTCAGGCGAACCTACCCTGAACCAAATTGCAGAGCACCCTTCCCCAAGCAGGAGAGGCCCCTGAGCCTCCAAATGCAGGGGCCAACTAGTACACCCAGGCCAGCGGGCAGCTGTGTACCTGCACTCAGGACCTGAGAAACAGCCCCATAGTGCCCCCACCCCCTGCAGACATAGCCTTGGCCTATACAATGGCCTGAGAATCACAGTCCTGCAGGCTGTTCCTACTGGGCATGCCTCCAGGCTATCCAAGCAGCCAAGAGCCCACATCCTGGACCTAAGAAACAGTCCTGCGGACTACCCCTGGCAGACATGCCCCAGGATGGCCAAGCAGCCTGTGTACTGGGTCTGAGAAACAGCCTCACAAGCTGCTCCTGGCAGGCACGCCCCTGAGCCCACCGAGCAGCCTTGTACTGGTGCTCCAGACCTGAGAAACAACCTCTTGGGCCACCCTCAGCTGACTCACCCTGGGTCAGCAGAGCAGCTATATTCCCATATCTCAGACCCAGAAAAA
>CAUYMX010077040.1:0-21319 GCA_963573855.1 Lepilemur septentrionalis | reverse complement strand
ACGAGGGGGGGCACTGTGGAGGGGTGGGATATGCTTGAAAAGCAGTTGGGGAGCGGAATTAGGGGTCTCAATAGGGGAAAGGAATTCCTCAAAAACTGATTCATGTGATTAACTGTACACCTCGGTAAATTCACTGAAAATGATTTAATTGTACACTTAAAATGGAGTGTTAGTTGTACGTAGGTACAGTTGGAGCACTATGTATGTACTCTCTGGAGTACTTTGACAGAATAGGTTTTTGGATGTAACAAGATAAGTCAACTTGAGTGGTAATATATTTTGGGAAATCAGCTCACTACGAATTGTGACTGTAAACATTGTACTGTAAATGCTTTGTAGTTTTACCCCAATAAAAAAAAAATCTCATGGGGGAGATAATTTGGGAAAAATGTCTAAAAGACTCTTGGGGGGGTGATAAAAAATAAAAGCTTAAGGAACACTGATTTATATCCAATTTCATTTAATAAAGCTTTTACTCTTTAAAAAAATAATAATACCATGTGCAAATTACTTATCTCCTTTTGGCCTGCATTCCTCATTTTTAATGTGAAGTATTTTCATTACATTTAATCTGAAGTATTTCATTACAACATTGGAGCCCTTTGAATGAGTGTCTAGCACTGTCCCTCCAACTCTGTGATTCTGTGATTTCATCCTCATTTTTCACAAACACTGGTATACTGATAAGAACCAGGATGATATTTGAAGAAAAATGCTTCGATTAATATTTTTCAAAAGTATTTGTATTTAGTTATAATTCGAGTAACATAAAATTCACCCTTTTACGTGTACAATTCAGTATTTTTAGGGCATTCACAAAGCTGTGCAACCATCACCCCTATCTAATTCCAGAACATTTTCATCATACCAAAAAGAAACTCTGTACCCATTAGTTACTCTTCCTCATTGTCCCATCTCCTTTTCACCCCCAATGTCTCCTTGTCCCAGAAAACTAGTAATCTAATTTCTCTCTCTATGGATTTGCCTATTCTGGATATTTCATATATAAAAAAAAATCATGCAGTACATGCTCTTTTGTGATTTACTTTTTTTCACTTAGCATAATATTTTCAAGGTTCACCCATGTTGCAGCACACGTCAGTATACTTCATTTTTTGTGGCTAAATAATATTCCCGTGTATGAATGTACCACTTATTGTTTATCCATTCATTAATAGATGGATATTTGGGTCATCTCCAATTTTTGGCTATTGTGAATACTGCTGCTATGGCAATCCGTGTATAAATTTTTGGTTCAAAACTCTTTTTCAAGTCTCTCGGGTATATCTCTAAGAATGGAATCACTAAGCCATATGTAATTCTGTGTTTATTTTTTTGAGGAAATTACAGATTGTTTTCCAAAGTAGCTGCACCATTTACATTCTTGCCAGTAATATATGGGTTTTCCAATTTCTCCACATTCCCAGCAACTCCATCTGTTGTCTGTGTTTTTGATTATAGTCATCCTAGTTGGTGTGCAGTGGTTTATTATGATTTTGACTTGCATTTCAAAAATGATTAATAATGGTGAGCATTTTTTCATGGGCTTATTGGCCATTTTTATATCTTTTGTTAGAGAAATGCCTAATATTTAAAATTAGACTGCCTTTTTGTTGTTGAGTTATAATAGTTCCTTATATATTCTGGATATTAGACCATTATTAGATATATGATTTACAAATATTTTCTCCCATTTGGTGGGTTGACTATTCTTGACAGTATCCTTTGATGTGCAAATGTGTTTAATTTTGATGTAGTCCAATTTATCTATTTTTTTCTTTGTTTGTTTGTGCTTTTGATATCATATTTAAGAAACTATTGCCTGACCCAGGGTCACACAAATTAACACCTATGTTTTCATAGTTTTTATGTTTTACATCTATGTTTTCATGGTTCTCCGAGTTTTACACTTTTAGCTCTTACATGTAGGTCTTGTGATCTTGAATCTTTGAGTTAATTTTCATATATGGTGTGAGGTAGTGGTTCAACGTCATTGTTTGTATATGGATATCCAGTTGTCTCAGCACTATTTGTTGGAAATACTATTTTCCCATTGAAGTGTCTTGGCAATCTTACTGAAAATCAATTGATCATAGATATATATAGACTTATATCGGGAATCTCAATTGTGTTCCATTGATCTATATGTCTATTTTTATGCCAATATCAAACTGTCTTGATTACAGTAAAATTGTAGTAAGTTTTGAAATTGAGGAGTGCAAGTCCTCCAATTTTATTCTTCTTTCAAGATTGTTTTGGCTATTCAGGGTCCTTTGCATTTTCATGTGAATCTTAGGATCAGATTGTCAATTTTTTCAAAAGATACATGTGAGATTTGATTGGGATTGCATTGAATCTATAGATCAATTTGGATAGTATTGCCATCTAAACAATATTAAATCTTCCAATTGGGAAACATGGCATGTCTTTCCATTTACTTTAGGTCTTGTATAATTTTTTTCAATGGAGTTTTGTTGATTTTATTATATGTCTGCCATTTTTTTTGTTAAATTTATTCCCAAGTATTTTATTCTTTTTTATATTATTCTAAGTGGAACTTTTAAAATTTTATTTTAAAATTATTCATTGTGCATAGAAATACAATTGATTTTGATTTATTGATCGTGTACTCTACAATCTTGTTGAACTTGTTTATTAGGTCTAGTAGTTTTTGTGGAATGCTTAGGATTTTTTATGTACAAGATTATGTAATCTACAAATAGAGATAGTTTTACTTCTTCCTTTTCAATCTGAACTCCTTTTATTTCTTTCTCTGAACTAATTTCTCTAGCTAGAACCTCCAGCACAATGTTGACTGGAAGTGTCACGAGCAGACATCCTTTTCCTGTTCTTGATCTTAGAGGGAAGGCATTCAGTCTTTCACCATTAAGTTGGAGGTAAGCTGTGGGGTTTTTATAGATGCTCTTTGTCAGTTGAGGAAATTCCCTTCTACTACTTTCTCTAGTGTTTTTATTAAAAAAGATGTTGGAGTTTGTCAAATACTGTTTCTACGTCCATTGAGATGATCATTTAGTTTCTGCTGTTTTATTATATTAATATGGGGTTATTACATGGAATTTCAAATGTTGACACAATTTTGACTTCCTAGAATAAATCATACTTGTTCATATTGTATAATACTTTTTTTTTTTCATTTCAGGAAAATATGAGAGTACAAACCTTTTGGTTACGTTTTATATCTTTGCCTCTCCCTAGCAAGGGTTAGAGGATATGTTCCTAAATTTGGTTTGTTACTATTTTACTGAGGATTTTTGTCTATATGCATAAGGAATAATGGTATGTGATTTTTCTTTTCTTGTGAAGTCTTTGGTTTTGGAATAAGAGTAATGCTACCCTCCTGGAATGAGTTGGGAAGCTTTCCACACACATTAATTTGCACTTTCTTTTTCCACTTAACTGTAAATTTAGAAGCAACTGTGTCAATTCACAGATACCTTCCATGTTTTTGTGCAGCTTCATAATTAATACTGTGGGTTTTTCATAGTTATTAAAAATTCTCTTATGAGTAGGAAATATTTTGTTATTACAAAATAAGTTTCATGATGAATAACTTTGTGCATATTTTGTTTTGTATTTGTGGAGATACACATTTACAATACGTTTTTAGAAGATTTGCTTGATCAAAGGGTAAGTTCATATATAGTTTGTGAGATATTTCTAGATTCTTCCCATTGTGGTTTTGCTATTCATACTCACCAGAAATGGATGAAGCCACCTATTTTCTCATAGCATTACCAGGATAAGTGCTATTTTGGTTTTTTGAGTATCTGACAGATTTTAAAAAATGATATCTCAGTGTAGTTTGAATTGGCATTTCTCTTACTGTGAATGAAATATTTTTCTTATGTTGAGGGCCATTTATGTTTCTTTTTCCATGACTTATCTGTTCACACCTTTTGACCATATATCTTGGTTTTTGTTTTTGTTTTTTTTGTCTTTTCCTTATTATTTAAAAGCTCTTTATGTACTAGGGAAATTAGTCTTTAGTCTGTGATATAAGTTGCATAGATTTTCTCCCAGTTTGTCATTTGTCTTTTACCCTTTTATGGTGTTTATTTTTTACAGTGCAAAAGTTTGTCATTCTTACGTAGATAGTTCTATCAGTGTTTTCCTTTATTGGTTCTAGATTTTGAGCTATTGTTAGAAGACTTTCCACACATCTGGGTTGTAAAGGAATACTCTATTTTTTTTTTTTTTTGGTACTTCTGTGGTTTCAATTTTTTTTAACATTGACATCTATGTTCTATTTGTATTTTATTTCAGTGTATGATATAAGGTAAGAATTCAGTTTAATATTTCCCCCAAAGGACTGTAGAGGTGTCCCATGCCCTTTGTTAAACATCCACCTTTTTCTCACCAATATGATATGATTATCACATACTAAATTTCCATAAGTCCTTGTATTTATTTGTGGACTTTCTGCTCACTTAAATTTGTCTGTGGGCCTTATTTATCTACTATTATCACAGAATATATGGAAACTTTAGAGTATGTTTTGATATCTGGTAGCATTATTCTTCCTTTTATTGCTCTTCTTTTTCAGGGTTCTTGTATGTTTACTTTTCCATATGAATTTTAGAATCCACATGTCTACCTTGAGAAAAAAATACCATTTGTTGAGAGAGCACTATTTACATATTAATTTGAGGAAAATTGACATCTTTACAGAGTTATTCTATCCATAAACAAGAAATGCCTTCTTAATTGTCCACATTTACTTTTGAGCCTTTCAGGAGTATTGTAATGTTTTCTTACATAGGTTTTAAATACTGTATTGCTCAGTATCTTCTGACTGATTTCTGTATATATGTGTGTGTATGTATATATGTATCTGTATGATATTGTTTTGGGTGAAAATTTTATGTCATGCAAACAACTTGATACTTTAATGTTATTTAATTTAGTTTTTGTATTTATTATATTTGGTTTTCCAGATATATTATTATATTATGCATTAAAATTATTTCTCTCATAATTCTCATGCCTCCAGTTGTTTTCTCTTATTGTGAAATTATAGAGGGACTCCTCCCCTTGCTCCTCTACTTATTGACAATAAGTATCCCAACCCACATATATAAACACATACATTTATATTTTTGTATTGTGTATGTATTATATCATGTTACATCATGGTATTAAATTTTGTACAGCCTGTTTTCAACATCTGTGGTAAAAGGTTTAGGGTTTTATTCTTAGATTTATTTAAATGGCAATATTAGATTTTCTAATAATATTATATGATCCCTGTATTTCTGGAATAAACCCATTTAGTCATAATGTCTCTATTCCTTTTTATTTTTAATGTGAAATTAGAATCTACTTGCTAATAGAATTTGAAAGTTTCCATTGATATTTATGAGATTCATCTGTAGTTTTGTGTTTGTATAATCTTATTATGTTTGTGTATCAATATTATACTTCCTTCATTAACAAAATGAAAGTTTTTCTTTTACTATAGTGTGTTCTGGAACATTTTAGGTGACATTGAGATTAAGCCATATCCATTTTCAATTTAAAATCTCTATAAACTAAATAGTCCCTGCAATATTAGTACATCCAAATTCTCTGGTAAAAAATAATATGTGCTATTTGAAAGTGCTTTGTTTAATAGTTTCATAAATATTTTACTGTAAGTTTTCTAATAGTAAATAGTAGTTAATATTTGATAATAGTTAATAATTTAACAAAATGTTTTATAAATACATTTATATTAGTTAATTTTATCTTCAATTCAATCTTATAAACCTAATATAATGCACATTTTATGGATCAGAAAACCACAGGTCAGCAGAATTAAATGGCTTACCCAAGCCACATACTTAGTGAGCGGCAATATAAGAATTTAATCCTAGATCTCCTGTTTTCATATACTCTGTTCTATACTGCTTCCAAGAAATGTGTTTCACTGCCTTTATGTCAACAATTGGGCAAACATTTTAGTTCATAATGTGGTCTATGTATATATTCAGTAGGAAAAACATCCCTGGTTTTGAATCTATTTTTGTCACACTGTGGCACTATCAGTTCTCACTACAAGTAGTATCCTTGGTGATAAGAAGGCAGCAATTTGTATATGGCCATTTGGATATGATGCTTCTCTCTCTTTTTTTCCTATGTCTCTTTACCTAGCTAACTCCAACATTCTTCTAATCTTAGCTTAAATGTAATATTCCCAGGGTAGCCTTATCTATCCAATACCCTGTGCCACACCCCACCCCTGATCCCAAACTATACCACTTTACCCTGCTATAAACTCTCAATATTCTATACTTCTCCCTTAGAGCATTTATTAAATAATCATTTATTTAATTAGTATTTTTAGTATCTCCTAGTAGATTGTAAGCTCCATGAGGTCAGACTCCTTGCTTTTCTCTTTCTTTATTGTATATCTAATACTTAGAACAAAACTGAGCACCTGATAGGCACTAGTAAATAATTGTTGTATGAATGGATGGATGATTTTAAACAAACATTGTGGAAAATGCTGCTGCGTGACATAATCAGAGTCTGAAGGATATCAGAAAATTCAGGCATCATTACCTTAATAAATACAACAAGGAAGAAGACTGGCTTAAGCCTACTCTAAGAAGGAAAGCAAGTATTTCTGTGAAAGAAAGACAATATAGAGCCTTTTTGTAAAGTGTTTCAGAACATTATGAGATATTATCATTTTCTTATTTAATTTGCCAAAAAAAAAGTAGTGAATAGGATGGCTGGTAGTGGAAATTTTTCTTAGGTTTACCAATAATATACACACTTTCTGCTTTCCATATCACTTTATTGTCAATGATGATAACATTGAACTTTCTTGTGCTATGCTGGAGATATAAGTGTATTTGAAAAAAAAAAATCATTGTCATTGAAAACACCAGATCTATGCTGCCTCCCGAGGGAAATTAGAAAATACCACTGATTTAAGTTTGAGGTTAAAGGACACTTTTGGACAAAGAAAGATAATGGGTTTTTAAAAATGTCAAAATAAGGGTATGTCTATATGCATCCGATAATTTAACTATCTTGAGGTTATTTTTCTTCTTTCCTACCTTCTTATTTCCATGCCCTTTACTTTTACGTATACTTGCCCCTCCCCTTGACTGATCAGTCAAAAATGGAACAGTCAAATTAGTTTCTGTAAATACACTCAGCCTATACTTTTAGGTCTAAAGTTTCTAAAGGTGCAAGGATGCAACATTCCACTGTGCAGTGGCGCTTGGTATAACTGCCTCTGGGATGGTAGCTACCTTCATACATATGAATGAGACAAAGGAACTTGAGATAATACTTTGTTCTAATTGCTCTTGTCTTTTAACCATAGTGTATTTAATAATTTTTTACTATTTCCAAAACTTCTACTTTCAGAACTGCACATAGAAAATGGAAACACAATAGATAGTAATTTCTAAATTTTCTATTGGAAATTATGATAGCAGTATTCATTAGATATCCAGTATTTGCATGACATTCTGCTCTATGCCTCTTGGTGGTCTGGTTCAAATGTTGACTTCCTCAATTAAACTTTCCCAGGTCTCAGCTTCCTTCCCCTAAACCCACAGAGATATGCATCAGACTCAATCTTTCTCTTTCTTTATACTCTTTTATAAGTATAAAGGATTATACTGGATTATTTTAGAACTGACAGTAGTGTTCTGATCACTTGCATGGCACTTGTCACATTTTTAGAAGAGAGAGAAAGAGAGACAGAGAGAGAGAGAAGAGGAAAGAGACTATCTATTTAATGAATTTCACTTTGCCCTTTCTCTAATAACATCAAGAGCAAGCCCTGTCTCTGAGAGATACAGTTCCATGGTCATGTGGCCCTAAAGCTAACATAATGCTGCACAATTTCCTGCTCTTCATGCTAGTCATCTCAGTGAATAATATCTCAATATCCTCTTATATCAAGGCATTGCTAGGTGGAACTTGAAAAGTGCCTATAGAATGTAAATAAACTCCTCAAAATAATTGAAGGAAAGGTCATTGTCAATTATAATTTTTGTTTAATACTTTTAAAATACCTGCAAGTGCACTTGAAAAGGCCAATAACATTCTGAAACCCATTTTGGTACAATCTCTCGCAACATTAAGAACAACAGGCTGTACAATACAGGAAAGATTGTCTTGTAGAGATATTCCTGGAAAGCAGATGTATAATGTTTAACCTTGGTTTTTGCTGACAGAATTCTTTGACTGATGCTGAAGTAGACTTTAAGTCCCTGGGGTAAATGATTCTTTTTTTGCAAATAGTAACCATTTTAATGGAGGTTTAGTACCAATGCTGTTAAAGGCCTAAAAATGACACAGTTCACATCAATGATGAAAATGTTAGTGCTTTTCTATTTGCTTGTAGATCTGTGTGTATCTCAGGGGGCATATTATTAAGTCTTTTTGTAGAGGCTGAAGAGTGTTGGAAGTACCTAGAATCATTCTCACAATCCTGCCTCAGAACTAAGATTAGAATTTAGAACCCTACATTCTTGCTTTTGCTAAGAAATATTGATAAAGGGAGGTATAGATGGAAGCAGTTTGCCGAAAGGGTAATTGTGTGCTGGGACTGAGGTGGACTTGCTTAAGTATATATGGCTATCAATTAATCCCCTGGACATTTTAATGTTAGGCATTACTAATGGTGGCCCCATGGAGCACATGATAACATGTTCTCCACGGGGGATATGATAGCATTTCTGAGTTCCTACATTATGTGAAGCTCTCTGCTAAAAACAATATGCAACATTTTCTCTAATGCTTATCACAGGCTTGCAAAATATTATTATCTTTATTCAACAGGGAACTGAGGCTCAGTGTGATATAAATACTTGCCCAAATTTTATGACTAATGAGTGCCTGAACCAGTATTCAAACCCAGACCTATCTGATTCCAAAGGCACCACCACACCATGATTCTATTGGAATAATCACATGTATCAAATAAATATATCATGTAATAACGGACTGAATATATATGGAAGAGGGCTGACATTTGAAGGATAAGTTATTAGTTTTCTGTGGCTATTGTAACACATTACCACAAACTGAGTGACTTTAAACAACAGAAATTTGTTCTCTCACAGGTGAGTCCAAAAGTCCAAAATCAAAGCATCTGCAGGGCTTTGGAGACTCTAGGAAAGAATCTCTTCTGTGTGGCTGCATCGCTCAACTCTCTGCCTCTGTGGTCACTTTTCTTTCTCTTCTGTCTGTCAAACCTCCCCTCAGCCTCACTCTTATAATCACACCTGCCAGTGGATTTAGGGCTCACCTGGATAATCCAGAATTATCTCCTCATCTCAAGATCCCTAATGAATTACATTTGCAAATACTCTGTTTTCAAACGAATTAACATTCACAGAGTCTTGAGATTATTATGTGGACATGTATTTTGGAGAGCCACCATTCCACCTACTATAGTGAGTAATGGATTTCTATAGTCAGACTGAGTTGTGCTAGGGTCTTCACTCTTCACTTCTTTTCTTTCAGTTATAGCTTCCTGGAGGAGATGAAAGTGTTGCAGTTCTCTCAAAGGTGTGAGGATATGGATAGGTCTAATAAAATGTTGAAAAGATAAGAGGTATGTTGTGGCAACATAGCTTGCTAATTCCTATGTGCTCAAACCAGCCATGATGAAATCCTTTATAGAAAAGTTGCAACATTCTATAGGTGAGACTAGTTTGAGAGTGTATGTTCACAGTGTAGACTGTGTCTTCAAGGAACTTACATTCTAAATAGCATGACAGTTTATTGAATAAAGCATGGGCCTATCATAAACAATCCATCAGATCCTGTTTTTGTTCTCATTGTAAAATAATCCATAGCAAAAAGTAAATGTTAAGGGAAGAAACCTCCATTTTTGGGAGAGGGAGAGAACATGAAGTTTAAAGAGCAGAATAAAGCCCAAACAAGATTGCTCTTAGGCAAAACCACTGCTCTTCCTCTCTGGTCAGCAATGATCAAAGTCATAGCACCACTATTTTGACTCAGGGCCATAAGGACTAATCTCAGATTGCCATTTTATCCTTGTGTCATTCTCAAGTATCCTTTATCTCCTCATCTTTATATGTGCCTTGTACATCTTTGTTTTAATCCTTTCTCTCAACTCTTGAAAATATTCTACTTTACCCTCTGGAAATTAGAGTCAGTATTCAGTAAAATACTATTTGTCTTCAACAATTTCTTTTAATGTTTTCTTCATCTCCTTACTTTAACTGAAATCTGATTCTACCCTCATGCTGTGGCTCCTGCTGCAGTCTTTTTAAATGGTGTATTTTTTTTCTCTGCCATATCCCAAATACTATTGATCCTAGAGTTAAGATAGTGTGCTCCTTGCTCCTTCTTGCTGATGGCACACTATTCTCCTTTTTTCCTCTTCCCAGCTTGGAAACTTATGTCATTAGATTATATTTCCTGCTACCACTTGTGTTGGTTAAATTTATATGTAAAATTGATTGGGCCATGGGGTGTCCAAATATTCAGTCAAACATTATTCTGGATGTTTCTGTAAGGGTGTTTTTGGGTGAGTTGAGCATTTGAATTAGTAGGCTGAGTAAAGCAGACTGCCTTCCATAACGTGGATGGGCCTCATTCAATCACTTGAAGGCCTGAATAGAACAAAAAGGCTGACCTTTTCTTGAATAAGTGAGAATTCCTCTTACATGACTGCCTTCAAGCTGGGACATCAGTGTTTTCCTGACTTTGAACTTGTACTGAAACATTGGCTCTTCTTGGAGCTTAGGCCTTCAGACTCAAACTGGAACTACACCATCAACTCTCCTGGGTTTTCAGCTTGCTAACTGCAGATCTTGGATCCTATTAGCCTCCATAATCGCATGAGCCAATTTCTAATCCCCTCTCTCTACACACACACACACACATACACACACACACACAGAGACAAACACATACTCCCTATTGGCACTGTTTCTTCAGAGAACACTGCCTAATAAACCCCTCTTTATTATAGTTATCTGCTGATTTCCAGTTCACTCCTTCTCAATCATTAAAAATCTTTTACTTCATGGAATACTATCACTCTTGTCAATACCATTCATGTTTCAATTCTTGATGATATCAATATCCATGAATATAATCCTTCCGATGCCCTGGCCACTCAGTTCCCTGGCCTATACTTCAGTGTTATTTACCTCTTCAACTTTGCCACTTGTTCCTATGGCTGTACCTTATCTTGTCATTATCAATAACTGTAACCCCTCCATAACCTCAGTGTCAAGCATCCCACTTAACCACCAGCTCACTTCCTTTGGTACCCTGATAACAACAATTATTTTATATCATGGAGACCACCAACCTAGTGACTTCACTAACTGTTCTCTGTTTATCACCTCTCTTTCTCCCCACCAGCCAAACATGTCCTCACTTCCCTCCATATTGGGCTTAGAGTCCATGATCCATCATTAAAATCACTCCCTCACATTATCTTCAACTCATTTCCCTCTATCTTGTTAATCATAACTGTTTGACAAAATCCTAAAGCTGGTTAAATTGAACATGGTTGGAAAAAATCATATGATCCTTCCTACTGGTTTCACTGTAAATTCAGGATCACCAACCTCAATTGAGTCCTTAGTGCTGTCTGGAAATTATGCTACATTTACCAATCTCATTGATATTTTTTATTTATTTATTTATTTTACATATCATGCCTTTATCCCATTTTAAGTGTACATTGATAATTTTAATGAACATTCCATGCCTTCTCCCTTTTTAAAACTCAAACATCCACTTGCTTACTATTTACATGAGAAAATAAAAGCAATCAAAAGATTTTTCTCAAGCTACCATTGTCATATCTTGCTACCAACTAGCTTGAATGTTAAAATACTCTGTGTTCTTTCCTGTTACTATGGATGAATGGTCCACACTTCTAGCTAAAATCATTGCACTTAATCCCATCTCTTCTCACCAAATCCAGGATAGTCCTGCTTCATTCATTTTCCCCTTTCTACTGGATATTTCTCATCAACATAATCTGCTAGTATTTCTCCCATCCTATTAAAACAAAACAAAAGAAAAGAAAATAGCTCTCTTAATTTCACTGTCCTCTCCAGCTGCTGCCCCATTTCTCTTTCATCTTCACAGCAAAAGTCCTTGAAAGAGTAATCTATGGTTGCTTTCTTTGATTCTTCTCCACCTTATTCTTAATGGCTTTAAATCTTACCGTTCCACCCATAACTGATTTTATAAAGTTTACTATTATGGGCTGAACTGTGTCCCTCCCAAATTCGTATGTTAAAGTCCTAACTCCCAGTACCTCAGAATGTAACTTACTTGGAAACAGGCCCTTTAAAGCGGTGTGAAGTTAAAATGAAACCATTAAGGTGGGCGCTAGTACAATTGGACTTCTTTCTTTATAGGAAGAGGAAATTTGGACACAAAGAGACAGATGGGTGCATACACATGGGGAAAAGACACTTGCGGACACAGCAAGAAAGTTTGTCTGTCAGCCAAAGAGAGAGGCCTCAGAAGGAATTAAACCTATCAACATCTTGATCTCACACTTCCAGTCTCCAGAACTGTGATCAAATACATTTCTGGTGTTTAAGCCACCCAGTCTGTGGTATTTTGTTATGGCAGCCCTAGCAAACTACTACAGTTACTAGTGACCTCCATGATGCTAAATCTAAGGCATATTCTCAGTATTCATGTAACTTGACTCATCAGCAGTGTTTAACATGGTTAATTATTTCCTACTCCTTGATGCAATATCTTCACTTTGTTTTAAGAATAGTATACTTTTTTTGATTTTCCTAATACCTCACTGTTTTTTTTTTTTTTTTTTTACTTCTAGATGTCCTTTGATGAGCTCCTCTTTCACTTCACAAATTCTAAACTTTGGACCAGTCCAAGGATCAGTCTTTGGATCCTCTATATGTTATCATCATTCCCATTACCACTACCCTACTGTGAGAGAGACATGATTTTTTGCCTGGATTATGGCAATATTTTTTCTAACTTGACTCCCTGCTTCCATACTTGCCTATCTACACTCTATTCTCTACACAGAAGCCACAGTGATATTTCCAAAGAATTGTGTTAATTTTCTACTCAGAATTCTCCAATGATTCCTCTCCATTCCAAGATAAAAGCTTCCCCATAAGGTCCTCATGATCTTGCTCCTACCTACCTCCCTAACTGCTCTTATGACTTTCCTCTTTCCTTACTCTACTCAACTACATTGGCCTCATTGCTTTTCTTCGAGTATGTCAGTCATGCTTCCACCAGAAGATATTTACATTTGTTTCATTTTTTCTGGAATGAACTTTGCTCAAATATCTACATGTCTATCTCCCCAACTTCTTTACGGACCCTTCTCAAATGTCACCTTCTCAGTTAGGGCTTCCCTGACCGTCCCGTTTAAAATTTGAATGCCCCTAGAAGCACTCAAGATTTATGATGCCTGCTTTTCCCTGTAGCACTTAATCACCATCTGGCATAACTTGTGCTTTACTTACTGTACCTACTTACTATGCACACACTGAAATGGAAACTTTAAGAAGGCATGAATTATTGTCTGCTTCATTCACTGTTGTGTGCCTAGCTCCTAAGACAAGGCCTGGCACATATTTGGGGTTGATTAGTATTTGTTGAATGAATGAATCACCAAATTACATTAATAACTCAATATTCCATTATTTTTCTTCCAATAGCACTACATGAAAGAGTGAGTTAATGAGAAATAAAAACTCTCAAGAGTATTCAGGATTCAAAGAAAGAGGATGTCGGTAACCATGGAGAGAAGTCAAGTCCTACCCTTGCTTATTTCCGACTGTGATTTTATTTCTGACTATGTATTAAGTTTTTTATATTTAAAAAAATTCACCTGTTTTAATAGGTTCCATTTTTGTGAAAATTTTATAGTTTCTTGCATTTTCTCTACCTAAAAAGAATAGTGAACACTATATATGTGAAAATTGCACTTTGCAATAAGTGAGAAAATAAGAGGGGGTATGCGGGAGGTTAAGACACTAAAGTATCACCTGCTGAAATAGAATATTTTACTAGCTGCTTTTTATCCACATGTTTTTTTTCTGAATCCTGTACAGTTTAAAAGAATTTATTTTGAAATACATGATATAATTTCCCAGTGTCCAGATAAAGCCCCCCAAAACATAATTGTTACTTAGGAAAGTCCATGAAATCTGATGTGACATATAAATATGAAAGCTGCTTTTTTACTTTTTGGCTAGATATTATATTATCAGTAAAAGCCAAGTCTTAAATAACATTTCTGGACTATTTATTTCATTTCTTTGTCTTATGTGCTTTACATGATTTAGGGTATTTTCTTCCTGTTTTATCAGTGAGCTTTCTTTCCTTTTCCAACTATCATGAGGACTTGTCAAATGATTCTTTGTCTTAGTACCTAGCATAGTGGTTGGCACATTGTAGGCCTCTAATAAGTTTTGAATGAATATAGAAGTATTCAATTTTTAAAATTGAATAGCATTTACCTATATTTCTCAAAGGATAATTTGCAAAGCACCTGCATGCATATCACTGGGATATTTTTTTAAAAATGCCAATTCCTGTAATCCATCCACAATTTAGTAAATGACATGGAGGCAATGGAATTTGAGAAAAATTCTTTTAGGCTGCCACTATTTGTCACACTGTGATAGATACTGTGACAAGTGAGAAACTTTATGTCCTATGAAAGAGTTCATATCCAGTGAGGAACAGTGAACATACAAACAACAATTACACAAATAAATAATTACAGAATGTAATTAATGCTATGAAGTGAATACACAGACATGGTGCTTTGATAAACAATAACAACATACTTTAGATTGGATAGTCAGAAAAGGCCTCTCTGGAGAGTGACATTTAAGTTGTAAGTTGAAGGTATTTAAATCCATATGCACTCCTACATTTAGAGTTTGGGAAGAGGGAAAGGATGATGAGCCAGTGAAGGAGACTGCACAGGAGCCACCAGGGAGAGAGGAGGAAAACTACATAAATGTGGTATCCAGAAGTCAGAAGTATAAGTGTTTCAAAAGAGGGGAAGTCAGCAAGTGTTTCAAATACTGATGATAGACCATAACACAAGGGAAAATATTAACTGGATTTTACAACAGGGAAATCTTTGTGATCTTGACAAAAGCAATTTCACTATAGGTGGTGGGTATGAAAACCAGATAGGTAGGATGTCAAAGTGTAAGAATAAGGTGAAGAGTTGAACTCTGCAGATGTAGACAACATGGCTGCAAATTCAGGGAGAAATACACATTTAATGTTGGAATGGTGTGGACATTTTCTGATGGCTTCTGTTTTCTTAGAGGTTTGAGAGAGAAATAGAGAACATAATCCAGTAATTCCAGAAAGTGGAAGAAGGTCAGTAGGGGAAGTATGGTAGGATTTGCCTCAGTAGTTTTTTTTGTTATAAGGAATTTAAACTGATATTAATAGAACTGGTCCTGAGATTTCCTCCAGCAATGTTCAGGTGATTGGATGTAGGTGCAGAGAAGGCAGCTAATTTGGTTCAACAGGGGTGAAGATGGAAGCATAGCTAGAGTGGGAAGAATAGTGAATGTAAGGTGAGAAAATTGCAGCAGATAGAAAAGACAGCTCTTTTGACAAGAAATGTTCATATGAATGGAAATAAAGAAATGCAGTATTAGCTGAATAGGGGTGTTGGGTCAATGGAGGACTAACACTTCCATTTGGTAGGTTGTTTGGTAGGTTTAATATGAGAGCTACTGCAGCATCTTATAGTCTCATGGGAATGATCCAGACCAGAGGAAGATATTAAAAGCAAACAGTTTAGGGTTTGGAAAGGAAAAAGACCTTGAGGAACTGGTAAAATTTAGAAATATGCAGAGCATTCATATGATAGACCAGATCAGGGGTGGAGAAACTTTTAATGTTGGAAGCCTGCATTAATTTAGCTATAATCAAATAAGGATGCATTCAACAAAACTTCATTTAGATATACTTAAAATGTACATTATTTTGTAAAAATCTAACACTATATATTTAATAATTTCAAAAAATCAAAACTATTTGTTAATTTTAAAGTTAATTAACCTTTTAATGACTTAGTTGGTCTGCTTTTTGTTGGAAAGCATTTGAATATTTGGTTGTAGCATGGAGGTCCACAGTTTCAGTTGATCCTCTAGAAAAGTATCAGTCATTTGTGACCTAAATGGTATCTTGATTCGGGTCACATAGGAGAATGTAGATTCACAGAAATAAGTGGTTGAAAAGCAAGAAAGCATTTTTCGGGCATGTTGCCAAAGGCATGGATATTCTACTGAACTTTTCCATACTTTGATTGGATCTTTCTTAGCATCAGACAATGACTTTAAAATGGCATCTACTGAGAGCTCAATCAATTCCATCTGTAGTTCTTTAGGTGCCTTGGTGATATCAACTAGGTGAGGCTGAAATGCTAATTTGAGTGTGATGTCATGATTGTCAAAGTCAGTGAACCTTTCATTGTATTCTCCAATTAATAGGTCTATAACAGCTACATATTCTTTAAATGATTCACCTATATCATCCTGCTCATCAATGACCTTTGCTAACTGGGGAAAATGTTCATCCAATATTTCCTTTTGAAGAAGTGCTTTGAAAACTTTTTTTTTTAAATGCTTGGATTTTTTTTTTTTTTGCTACATATCATGTATGGACTTGGTTTTACCTTGAAAATAAATATTCAAGTTGTTTTGATTTGACATGATATCAGAGAGAAATGCTGCATTTCTGTAGAAATCTTCTTTTGATAGCTCATATTGCTGATTGTGTTTGTCATAAAATTTAACTCTCTGTTCTTGCAGAGATAAAATTTTGGCTAACACTTGTCCCTCCAATAGCCAATGCACTTTAGAATGATATGGCAAATCCACACTGAGTACCTACCTCATCATTCAACGTTAGCATGTTATGAAACTGACCATTCCATATTGCATTTGCAGGAATATAGTTAACAATACTTAATAATTTGTTGCAAAGTGTCACTTAAAATAGTAGCTTTGGCACAGAGATGTTGCTGATGTAAGATACAATGAAAAGAAATGAGAGCATCTGGATCAGTTAATACTTATTAAATCTGTGCAATAAACTCTTCATGTTTCCCTGTCATGGAAAGTGCACTGTGTGTACATACACTGACTAAATTTACCAAATTCAGTACAACTTCACGACATTTATCTTGAAAGTCATTGAAGATATCTATTGCCTGTGTTCTGTTCACAAGAGTTCCCAAAGTAACTCTTCATAGCAAAGAAAATCTTCTGTTATGACCTCAATGAAGTATAAAACCTGCACCGAATCAGTAGTATCAATTGATTCATCCAAAGTGATTAAATAATATATATTTTCCTTTTGAAGTATTGTATGAAGTTGTTCTGTTAAGGTGAAGGCTAATTCATGTTGCCAATCAGTTATGGTTCTTCTTGAAAGAGACAATTGTTTGTACTTTGAAACTTTATCAGTGTCTAAGCATCCTACAGCTTTGACAATGCATTCTCTCACAATTTCTACGTCACTTAATGACTTCTCTTTTCTCCTGAGTATATAAACTACTTTATAAGTTGCTTCAGTGGCATTACTTTCAGTTCTTATTACTGCTTGAAAGAATTGTCTTTGCTTTTGTTTTTTATCTTTTACTTTCTGCAATACAAAGTTTCATACCTTTATCTCTAATTTAAAATATCTGTGGTCCTTATGAATGTCATAATGCTGATGAGCAATGAATTTTCTTAATGTTGATATTACAGTATCACAGAGCAAACAAATTATCTTATCTTTAGCAGAAACATGATAATACTGTGATTCCCAATCCTCACTAAAAAATATGTTTTCTTCCTTCTGTGTTCTCTTGGTCTTCTTTTACATTATGGGCTATGAAGTAGACAGAATTAAAAATACTGTCAAGCTGTGCAATTATTCACAAATTCCACTTCAACCAGAAACACAGTACACCATTGTCAAAAGCTGGTAGCATTTATGGCAGCACAATTCACTATTTATAGGTCATGGAAACAACCCAAGTGCCTGTCAATTCATGAGTGGATTGTTAAAATTTGGTATATGTTCACAATGGAATATTACTCAATTTTAAGAAATGACAGTGACCTAGCACTGCTTATATTATCCTGGATTAAGCTTGAGCCCATGATTCAAAGTGAGGTGACACAAGACCCGAAGAATGGGCCCCACTTGTACTTGCCATCAAATTGGTATTGACTGATTAACACTATGGTGCTCAAATCGTGGGAGTAATCACTAGGGAATTGGGGGGTGGGGGATAAGCCCATGTCTGAGCGACATGGTGGGCACTGTGGAAGGGTGGGACATGCTTGAAAAGTAGTTGGGGAGTGGAATTAGTGGTCTCAAAGGGGAAAGGAATTCCTCTAAAACTGATTTATGTGAGTGACTGTACATCTCGGTAAATTCATTGAAAATCATTTAATTGTACACTTAAAATGGAGTAAAGACATGATATGTAAAGTATACTTCAATAAAGAAAAAAAAAAGTTGGTAGCAGATTGGTGTACTCGACCCCCATAAAATCTTGCCAACCAGCCTCGTGTAGTAGTGGCACCAGTCAGGCAGGGGAAGTTAGAACTAAGTCATGAGCATAGCAGCCGTCAATTTAGCCCTATGGCTTACTAATGTCCTAATTGTCCTGCTCAATCTGGGAGGATTATTTCATTGAAACTTATTTTATTCTTTGACATTTTAAATATGTTCATTTTTAAAATAAAATAAAAATATAAAAGAGGAACAATACTATATTAATAAAAATAAAAAGATTTGTTCTGTAAAATTTGGATTCAGTCAAAAGGCCACACTTAAGGACCTAGAAGGCCATATGTGGCCTTAAGGCTTCAGGTTCCCCACTCCTGGACCAGATGATGATGAAAGACTCCAAAGTTATAGACAGTTTGGAGATATCTGAGATAAATATTGAAATTTTTATGCAAATTTCCCAAGTGACCTTTACTCATTTTCATTCCCACCAACAGCATGTGAACATACCTATTTCCTTACCCCTTTGCCAACACGGATTATCATAAACCTTTAAACTATTTTAAAATATGTGAGATAAATTATTATGGAAACACGCTTAACTTCATGGTTAAAGAGTAGCCTCTGGGGTGAGACTGCCAGAGCTCAAATTCTGGCTTTTTCCACTTACTAGCCATGTGACCTTAAGCAATTCCTTAATCTTGTTGCCCTTTTTTCCTTGCTTTGCACCCTTCATCCATTCTCATTCACTACCTTTAACAAAGTGTGCCTATGTGTATAGTGTTGTGTAGGTTGTGGAAAGAGGTAGCTCATTATTCTACCTGGGCATTGGAACTAACCTTAGTGTGACCATAAACTTCAGTGTACAAACCAGGATTCTTTGGAGAGTAAATAGAGGTCAGACAAATGTGTGGGGGAACAGCTCCATGTGGCAAATGTGGCCATGCAACTTTGCCTGTCTCTCCAGAGGCCATGTAGCCAAGGCTCAAGGATAATGTAAAATGTGGACAAAAATAGTACCGATTTCATAGCTTAGTGTGAAAATTAAATTGACAATTAGTGCTTGGCAAATAGAAAAATGCTCAAAATATGCTAACTATTGTGTATTATTTTAATTGGGATTTCTTGAATACTAGTGAGTTTAGACAACTTTATTTTCCACTGTTATTTCTTTTAAAGGAAACTTACTATTCATATTCTTTGTTCAAAGTTGTCATGTTTTGTTCACTTTGTTATAATTTTCAAAATTGTGTCAGTCTCCCTATGTGCAAAATAAAGAGGCCATTATCCATCAGCTGATTTTTAAAGGTCTGTCTAGCTTGTACTTTTTATTCCTAAATATCTTGAAGGAAGCACTGTGTTAATGAAAGGGGCCTGGAACCCTAAGAGTTTTGTAAAGCAGTTTGACATTGTAGTTTATGAAAAGGACATCAGCACTTACAAATCAGTTTTTATTGTTAGGCAACATTATAATATTCTACATATTTATTCCCAAGTTGTTCTGGTTTCACTGCTTAGAAGAAAGTGTTTTGTGAATAACATCTTGAATTAGTTTAGTTACCTCTTCAAGGCCATCAGTTTTTGTCTTGAGATTCAGTTGTCTTTGCAAAGGAGTGATATCAGATTATGCACTTAAATATGACAAAGGTAACTTTTATTCCTAGAATGTCTTGGATAATTGATTTGCTGCCAAATTTTCTCCTTGTAATTAGTAATGGCATTATCAGAAGTAATCTGTGTGAGTGATATGAACAACATAGGATCGAGACTAAAAATAATCCTTTTGCTTTGCATTCAGGTTATGACACATCTTTGGGACACTAACATAAACTGCATATGTTTGTTGCTTCCTTTTCCTGTTAATTCTTTATGGGATATATCTTGGCTGTATCAAATCTCCCTGGAATTTTAATTAAGGCCTCAATCACTTATAGTCATTAACTAAACTCACAGAGTTGTAGGATAAGCCTCGATTTTGATATTTAGGGATTCCTAGAGAAGATATGATTTTTGTCCTCATGGGGACATTTGGGCATGCTGTGTACTGAGAGACACATTGCTAGACCTCAAATTGGTGCCATGGTGCTAGGGTTGCAGCAAGTTAACCTTTCTGAATCTCGGGTCTCTCAATTGACAAATGGGCATAATAATGTTGTGAAGTAGGCATTAGTGTTATTTTGAAATAATTTTTTCATGTTTATATAGCTGAATGTATCATTTTTTTCCTTTATGATTTTGTCTTTGTTTTTTTGCTTCATATTTTGCAAGGCCATGCATAATTAGATAAATAAGTATTTACCTGAACTGTCTTTTCTAGTTCTTTCATCACTTTACTTTTAAGCTTATATCTTCAGTTGTCTTAGAATATATTTTGGTATTTGGTATGAGGAAGGCAACTTAACCATTCTTCCTTCAAACACTTAGCCAATGGTTTCAACAGCATTTATTTAGTAATCTGTCATTCTGCCACCTATTCATTGTGCCCATTTCATCACGTACTCTTGTACGTAAACATAGAAACATAGCTCTGTTTCTTTTTTTTTTTTTTTTATTGGGGGAAAACTACAAAGCATTTACAGTACAATGTTTACAGTCACAATTTGTAGTGAGCTGATTTCCCAAAATATATTACCACTCAAGTTGACTTATCTCGTTACATTCAAAAACCTACTCTGTCGGCCGGGCGCTGTGGCTCACGCCTGTAATCCTAGCACTCTGGGAGGCCGAGGCGGGCGGATTGCTCAAGGTCAGGAGTTCAAAACCAGCCTGAGCAAGAGCGAGACCCCGTCTCTACTAAAAATAGAAAGAAATTAAT
>CAUYMX010077035.1:0-14991 GCA_963573855.1 Lepilemur septentrionalis | reverse complement strand
AAAAATGTCCTTTATTTGCATTTGTCTGATTAGAGATGTTGAGCATTTTTTCATATGTTTGGTAGCCATTGTTCTGTCTTCTTTTGGAAAGTTTCTGTTCATGTCCTTTGCCCACTTTTTGATAGGGTTGTTTGATTTTTTCTTGCTGATTTTCCTAAGTTCTAAATAAATTCTAGTTATCAGCCCTTTATTGGATGTGTAGCTTGCGAAAATTTTCTCCCATCCTGTAGGTTGTCTGTTTGCTCTTGTGACAGTTTCTTTGGCTGTGCAGAAGCTTTTTAGTTTGATCAGGTCCATTTATTTATTTTTGTTGATGCTGTGATTGCCTTTGGGGTTTTCTTCATAAATTCTTTGCCTAGGCCAATGTAGAGTATTTCCAACACTTTCCTCCAGAATTCTAATAGTTTCACACCTAAGGTTCAAGTCTGTTACCCAGCGTGAGTTGATATTTGTGAGAGGTGAAAGGTGTGGATCCTGTTTCAGTCTTCTACAAAATGAGATATCACTTATCTCCAGTGAGAATGGCCTTTATTAGAAAGTCCCAAAACAATAAATGTTGGTGTGGATGTGGAGAGATAGGAACACTCCTACATTGCTGGTGGGACCGCAAACTAGTTCAACCTCTGTGGAAAGCAATATGGAGATACCTTAAAGCGATACAAGTAGATCTACCATTTGATCCAGCAATCCCACTACGGGGCATCTACCCAAAAGAACAAAAGACACTCTATAAAAAACACATCTGCACTCGAACGTTTATAGCAGCACAATTCACAATTGCAAAGTTGTGGAAACAGCCCAAGTGCCCATCAATACATGAGTGGATTAATAAAATGTGGTATATGTATACCACGGAGTACTACTCAGACATAAGAAACAACGGTGATATAGCACCTCTTGTATTATCCTGGATAGAGCTGAAACCCATTCTACTAAGTGAAGTATCCCAAGAATGGATAAACAAGCACCATATGTACTCACCAGCAAATTGGTTTCACTGATCAGCACCTAAGTGGACATATAGGAATAACATGTATCGGGTGTTGGGCAGATGGGAGGGAGGAGGAGGTGATGGGTATATACATACATAATGAATGTGATGCGCAACATCTGGGGGATGGACACGCTTGAAGCTCTGACTCGGGGGGGGCGGGAAGAGGGGAGGGTAACACACATAACCTAAACATTTGTACCCCCATAATATGCTGAAATAAAAAAAAATCCTTAATTAATCTTTTTCACTTATTCCCAAATTACGTGAACAAAAAAAGAAATGGAAAAAAAAAGCTGCAGAACCGTAAAGGCACTGTACTCCTAGTAAAGTGAAATGTAGGGTCACACATTTTGAAATTCTATTCTTTGCAGTGCGTGTATGATAAGCATGGAATGCTTAGTGCCACTTCACAAAACATTCCAGGCAAGAAAAGCAAAGAAATGGTAAGTTTGATGAGAATCTTTAAATTTTACAGGTGAAGCCCCTGGGGATAAAAGATAACTGCAAAAACTGTACAGCCAAACAAATTTTGTAGAAAATATTACAGATTCTTGTTCTTCTTTTTCTGTTATGTGTCTTTTTTTAATACATTTCTGATCCCCAGACCCTCACTCTTAGAATCTCCACTGCGCCTTTTTCAACTTGAAACATTTTAGTTAACTGTGCTCACATTTAAATCCAATCTCATGTGTGTATTTATCTATTCTGGATTGACTCCTGTCTGTCAACCAGTTCCAGGTTGATGTACACATGCTTGCCAAACCTGGGGATGACCTAGTTGGAACATAACTTTTCTGTTTCTGTACATTCTGCTTCCAGACATTCTTCAGGGTCATGCATTCCCTATCTACAGATCCAATCTGACTCATTGGCTAGGACTCTGATCAGCATAATTATCAAATTTTGGAATAAGTATGAATAAATTTAGTTACGGCTGCCACATATAAAGTATATTTCTTATATAGTCATTCTAGTCTAAGCAGAAAAATATTTCCTGTAATTTTGAAAGTCCAATCAAATACTAATAAACTATGAAGATGGTTCCATA
The DNA here is from genome assembly GCA_963573855.1 of Lepilemur septentrionalis. Lineage (NCBI taxonomy): Eukaryota > Metazoa > Chordata > Mammalia > Primates > Lepilemuridae > Lepilemur > Lepilemur septentrionalis. Next base: position 12,949 of record CAUYMX010077035.1, on the reverse strand, counting down.
GCTTGTGGATAAGGAAAGGTAATCAGTGCGCATTTCATTGTCTTTTTCCTTATGTCAAGAGAAAAGATGATTTTGATGTGCTAAACAAATTTTAGAGATAAATTAGCTATGTGACTAATTTAGCCATTGCTATCAGTCACTTTCGGAGAAGTAAAAGCTGAACAAACTGAAAATCAACAACTCTTTTAAGAAAAGTGAAGTCACAGGGCAATCTTCAAAATGAGAGAGATTGACAGTTAGAAACAAAGAATCACATCAAACTTAAGTAGAAAACTTCACTGAAAACTGTGCCTGTTTAGGAAAATTTGAACTGCAATTAATGAATTGCTGAAGGCTAGGAGTGGACAAGTATTAGAGTTAAAAATGCCCAGGGAACCTAGTCATAGGGAGAACTCATGCTTATGTGAGTTGTACCGCAAAACCTTGACCAAGTCCTTATAATAAGTATCAGAGAAAAATACCCTCATGCTTCTGGCAGGAAAAGGGGAAAAGGAACCATTTTAAAAGATGCCAGAGTATTTTGTTCTTCCTAATAAGGTGTTCCCTCAGGAGAAGCCAGTTAGCCAGAACCTAATTTGCTGGGGTTATGTTAGAGCCTAACTGACCTGAGTGAAAGGAAATATTGAACTCTAGCCCACTCTAGCCATCCTGTCCCACTGAATGGGGAAGAAAAAAAACACGAAGGACAACTGTGAAGTTCCCCGTCCAACAGCATAGGAACAGTAAAAGATTAAGACAAATTCATAAGATCATAAGACTACAGAATGCTTCTCTTCCCCGACACATTACCATCACATTACTAAAGTCCTGTTTATAGCACTTCCTTTTACTCCGTGCATCATGTCTGGCTATTTATTAAAAATAAATAAATAAATAAATGGCATACTAAAAGGCAAAGAAATCCCAAGTTTGAAAAGACAGAACAAGCATAAAAACCAAATATGGCAGGGACTTTGAAATTATCTGACAAGGAATTTAAAACAATTATGATTAATATGCTAAGGGTTTTGATTTGCATTTCTCTGATGATTAGTGACATTGAGCATTTTTTAGTATGTTTATTGGCTATTTGTCTATCTTCTTTTGAAAGTTTCTGTTCATGTCTGTTGCCCACTTTTTAATGAGGTTGTTTGATTTTTTTCTTGCTGATTTGCTCGAGTTCTTTGTAGATTCTTGTTATTAGTCCTTTATTGGTTGTATAGTTTGCAAATATTTTTTCTCCTATTCTGTAGGTTGTCTATAAACTCTGTTAATTATTTCTTTGGCTGTGCAGAAGCTTTTTCATTTAATCAAGTCTCATTTATTTATTTTTGTTGTTTCTGTGATTGCCACAATAAGATATCACATTATCCTAGTTAGAATGGCTTTTATTAGAAAGTCCAAAAACAATAGAAGCTAGCATGGATGCAAAGAGAAAGAAACATTTATACACTGTTGGTAGGACAGCAAATTAGTACATTTTCTATGGAAAAAAGTGTGGAGATTCCTCAAAGAACTAAAAGTTGACTTACCATTTGATCCAGCAATCCCACTATTGGGTATTTACTAAAAGGAAAAGAAGTCATTTTACCAAAAAGACACCTGCACAGAAATGTTTATTGCAGCACAATTCACAATTGCAAAGATGTGGAATCAACCCAAATGCCCATCAATTCATGAGTGGATTAACAAAATGTGTTATATGTATAACATGGAATACTACTCAGCCATGAAGAAGGATGACTTAATGCCTAATGCAACAGTTTGGATGGAACTGGTGACCATTATGTTAAGGGAAGTATCTGAAGAATGGAAAAACTAACACAACATGTACTCACTAACTGATGAGCACACATGTTCAAAGTGGAAAGTAGACCTCAAAGGAAATCAAGCTTAAATAATATGCTTAAATAAAAAATAAAAACATCAAAAAAATTGACCAATGGTAAATAGACTAATAAAAAAAAAAAAGAGAGACAACCTACATAAATAAGGTCAGAAAGAAAAAAAAAAAGAAGACATCCCAACTCATACCACAGAAGTACAAAGGAAAATTATAGAGTATTATGAATAATTATATGCAAACAAATTGGAAAACACAGAGGAAATAGACAAAGTCCTGGACATATACAATCTACCAAGATTGAACCAGGAAAAAGAAGAAAACTTGAACAGACCTGTACAAATACAAAGATTAAAACAATAATAACAATCTCTCAGGAAAGAAAACTCAGGACCAGATGGTTTTACTGCTGAATTCTACCAGAGTTTTAAAAAACTAACCCCATGTCTTCTCAAACTATACCAAAAAAATAAAAAAATTAAGAAGAGGGAATTTTTACAAACTAAATTCTATAAGACCAACATTATCCCAATACCAAAAGCAGACAAGAACAAAAGAAAACTAGAGGCCAGTAACCCTGATGAACATAGATACAAATATGCTCAATGAAATACTAGTAAACTGAATCCAATAGCACGTAAATAGATAGTACAGCATTATCCCTGGGATTTACCCCAGGGAGGCAAGGATAGTTCAACATATGCAAATCAATAAGCGTGTTACAGCACATCAACAGAATGAAAGACAAAAACAATATGATATCTCTATAGAAATAGTAAAAACACTTGATAAAATTCAGCATCACTTCAAGATAGTTAGCTGTGATGATGGAGAACACACATTGCTGCTTCTTTCTTGTGTGGCTGCATCTAGTTTATAGGAAATGCTGATAGAAGCCTTTTCCTGATGAATGCCGAAAATACAAGCCCATCCTAATGCAGCCCCCTCTCAGGCTGTGGCAGCCCCCCTGAGCTTCTGCTAGCTAGTCTGAGATGAAAATGGTACTCTTGTCTTCCTCTGCAGAGAATTACAGGGAAATCACTTCAACTACCTTTCTAGGTTTGAGGTGAAGGAGACAGCATATTCCACCTCTCCGTGGTTCTCACAGATTGTGAGAGCTCTTATCAAAGCGTTCTCATCAATACACTTTCCTTTGCCCCAGATCTTCCTAGTTTTTGTTGGCTTTGAACTTAGGAGGTCTACTCCTTGTGAAAGTGTTCTCATATAATTCCTTTGAAAATTTCCAAGAGATGATTTCCCTCCTCATTTTCAAATTTAACATTTATCATACTACGATTCTTTATATCCTTTTAAAATTCTGTCACATTTATAATATATAATTATGATCACTTATAAATAATTAAAACTCACCTGAAGATAGAGAAGACACAGCAGATTGAAGACATAATGTTTGGAGTTTCTTTTCACATATTCACTGAAAATTGCTAAATGCCTTGGAAATACTTTGCTGGGTGACTGGGCTTTAGAAATAGAAGCACAGGGTGATAGAAAAATACTTGACTCAAAAAATTTTTTTAAATGTGTTAATTGGATTGCTATATTCCCTTTGCAATGAATATATTACCTATGCTAGTTAATCATAACTGAAATTACATTTAATAGTTCTGAAGTTTCATAAGCAGAGTATTTTCGAGTTATTTGTGTCCATTAGGGACTGGGTGTTAAGGAAAAAAAAAGACAAAATGAGAGGACAATAAGATTAAATTGATTTAAAGGAAAGAATAATTAAATAAGATTGTGAGAATAGTGCAGATTATTAATCATAATAGCATGGGAATTCCCATATGTCAAATAATACTATTTTGAAAAAATGCTAATTAATTTTCAAGATTTTTAATACTCTCTCTCCATACTATGCTGCAATTTAAGGCTTTTAAATCTTATGATATGTGGGTATATATTAGCCTGAGGAATTTAAAGTACAGAATCCTAGTTGTTTCTCTAATCAATCATTTTGTATTACAGGAAAAAAAATTAAAATGTTATGTTATACAGTATTTTCCAAGTTACATTTATGGGTAAAAGTTGTGTTATGATAACGCATGGAAACCTTCAAATTATTGCTTAAAAATTCTATATAATTTTAAGAGTACATTGTTAGAAGCATTAGGGCAGACTGTAGGTATGTGTGGCACAGTGAACTCAGCACAGGATTGTTCTTTGGAATTTTGTTTTTGTTGATGCTATTGCACTTGAGATAATGGCCAAATAATTCTCTAGTATACATGCAGCTCCATCATGCTACTCAACCTGATCTTTTCATCCACTGAAGCTAAAATTGATAGTTCTTATATTCCAACTGGAGCAGTTCATCCACTCGGCTTAGTAACTTTTACTCTATATCTACCTGGCTTCTCTCTAAAATATGTATCTTTTACATCAATGAACAGTATGGATCTTACTCAACACTTTGTATGTTCTTGCTTCAGGGAAACAAGAGTCAATGTAACAACTTTTCTGAAATGGGTCTTTGTCTAATTAATATAAGAAAATGTCTGAAACATCACTAATTATAATGAAAGGGGATACATATTAAAATAGGGATAGGTCCCAGCCTTTGGGTAAAGTATGTGAGAGGAGCAAGAAGTCTCTTCTATTGTTATATATAAATCATGTACATGAAAAAGTGTTTATGATAATAGGTACTTAGCAACCTGATGACTATTTCCCCTTAGATGTATTGTCTATAAATAAGGCAAGATGGAATTTGTGAGTTTACTTGGCAATTTATGCTCCTAAATAAAGTTAGAAAAAAAATATTTCTATATGATACTTTTAGAGGAGTGAAGATGGAAAAAAGCAAAGATGATCTCTGGCAGTGATTTATGCACTGAGAGATAATGTGTAATGAGTAATGATAAATAGTAATAATGGTAATAATTATAATTCAGGTAGTGCTATATAACAGGCACTGTTATATAAATTACATTTATTAACTCATTTACTATTTACAACAATATCATAAGGTGGTCATCATTTTTATCTCTATTTGAAAGATAAAGAAACTGATGCACAGAGAGGTTGAGTGATTTGATAAGGTCGCACAGCTTGTAAGCAGCAGAGAGGGAATTCAAAGGCCAAGCTGTCTAGTTCCAAAGGCCACTATCTATTTTAAAAACTATACCTCACATTTTCTTCCTTTTCATGATTTAGTAGGTACCATATAGTAAAATATTTTTTCATTGCTAACATGAGTGCATGTCTCTAATATTCTCAAGCCAACTTGTTTACTTAATCTGGTTATTCAGAATGGATGAAATTGCTCCTCTGAATTTTCTATCCTATGTCCATGTAGATAAAATTGATGACTTTGATGATAAGGTGCCCACATAGTGTAATGTTTAAGCACACAGGATTTTGCGCTAGACTTTCTAAATCATGTGTTTACTCAACTACTTACTAATTCAGTAATATTAGGTAAGACACACAACCTCTCACAACTTTATCCTTCTCATTTGTGAATTTTGAGATGATAGTATTAATAACAAGCTCATGAGATTTATATAAGTCAAGATGTAATTAAGATAATTAGATAATAGTTATTAGTTCAGGTGGGTGGAGGGGAAGGGGTTGCTAATTTTGCTGTGGATAAACAAATAGGAAGAACATAAAAATAATTTCTGTTCTCTTCCTTGCATTGTTTCCCCAGGATTTATGTAGTTAATTTTTTCATCTTTGTTAAGGGTGATGAATTGCTTTAAAACCCTAATATTTTCAGTTCTTCTTTCCTTTAAAAATGATTTCTACAATATATGCAGTGGAGCATTTTTATGTAAAAATTTTCCACTTTACCCATGCATTGTATTTCCTATACATTGAATACAAAAGATACAGCAATTACTGATAAATAGCACTTAACATAGTCTATTCTACTTTACCTGTTACAGCACAACCATCTTAGTAAGAACAATTGTTGTTACAAATCCACAGCAAGAGATATGACATAAGGAGCTGTACATGTAACAAAAAAATTAGGACTATGTCTAGCACATGCTGTCAGGCAATAAATAATTTGTACAATGTATAGTAGTAGCTGTAGTAGAAGGAGAAATAGCAATAGCAGTAGTTGTCCCATTAGATTGCAGGGGGGTGTTAAAGAAAAGAACAGTAAAATTTACCCTTGGACTTACGGCATCTAGCAACTCCTTGGCAAAGTTTTGTGATTAACATAATTTAATTAAGGACTTGAAAAAGAATATTTAAACACATAAGGTATGGTCTACTACATTTTTCCATACCTTCTTCTGTGTAACACTACAATTTGAAGAGAAGTAAAGATATAGTCAGATTTAATTTCATCTAATCTTCAAGAATATAATCACTGTTGTCTCAACGACCTGGAAGCTGTAGAGATAACAGCAATCATATCTATACATTCCAGGAGAAGTTAAGGAAAATACAAAAGAACTCAATGCTATCCTGTTAGAAGAGCTCAGAACTAGAGAAAGATATGAAAGTTTTGAAGGTTACAAGAGAAATAGATTCTGATTTATCTTTTCTGTGATACTAGGACTCGGAAAAGCTAAGAAAAAGAATGTAGCTTATTTACAGTAAAGATTTGTATCTGTTTTGCCCATGAATTCTATTTTAGAAATGAATACTAGTATTTTTTTCTATCAAACCAGTGTTATATGATGATTATTTAACAAAATTTATCATTGATATGTGACTAATCCAGAATGCATAGTAGCTGTATTTGTATTTTCATTAAATCTATATAGTAAAACATGCAGCATTTTTTTCTCTTGTGGTCTTAGGTACATTATTCAAAGAATACAAAGTATTTTAGTAATATGTTTTTCAAATGCTATGGATAGTAAAATATATTCTAATAAGTTTTAAAAAGCAGATTGAAATAGTCCTTCTGAGGTATAATTGATAATTACAATGATCAAGAAAGTAGGTCATTTACTATATTTTATAATACCAATGATATTATAATCAAATATTACATAACATTTAACCTAAAACCTTCAAGGTTTCTTTTGTAAAACTAATGTTCAAATAATCTTGTAAAGCTCTTATAAAGGCAGTGAAATCTGGAAGGCCATTGTCAATGACTGAAAGTTCACAGGAGAAGCAATTTATTATATTGCTGAGATAATCAGAAATGGGTGCCTAGTGTTCATCTGTGAAGCAAACCTCTTTGAGGGTCAAAACATGGTCAGATAATGGACTTTGTATAGGACAAATCGATGAATAACTCTCCTGAGTATTTACAGATGGATAAAAAGTGGTGGCTAGTAGAAACCACAAATTCTGTAATATCTCTCCTAGTTTCTAATAGGGACATTGAAAAAGGCTAAAATAGACACATCGAAAAGCCTAACAAGTTTATGCGCTTATTTTATAAATCAGAGGAAGTATTTTCTTTGCTGGCAGCTAATTTAGGTGAAAAGGTAGTATAGTATTAATAAAAATCATACAGTTTTAGAAAGCTGATCAATATTGTATAGAGTCACTCAAGATAAGACACTTAGGAAGGCAGATTCAAGGATATGAAGACGTACAGTCTCAAAATAGCCTGTGCTTCCATGATCTAAATGTGCTTCTTTTAGATAGAACCAAGACAAATACAAAGAACAACAAAAGAATTGACCACCCATTAAATGCTAGGAATTGTGCCAGATATAGAGATATACATCATTTTACCTAATCCTCATGAATCACATTTATTAGTTTTGTATATCCATTCGGAGTTATTTAAATATTTAATGAACCAAAAAGAAGCTGAAACTTTTGAAAAAGAAGAGTAGCATGTAAGGAGACCAGGGAGGTGTAAATGATTGAAAAGAATTTGACTTTTGCCATAAGAGCCAGAGGAAGCCATTGGACTATGTGGAGGAGTGATGCGATATAAATTGTGCTTTGGCAGGATTATTCTGACTGTTGTGTTCAAACAGACCGAAGCATTTAAAATCTGGTAAGTCATTAATCCAGCTTAGAAATGACGGTGTCTTGCACTAGGCAAATAGCAGTAGATACGGTAAGAAAGGACTGCTGCTTTATTTTTCTAGAGCAGAAGCAGAAGGTTGTGCTGACACGGCACATGCAAGTTGAAAGAGAAGACTGTAGATGAGCATGTTGCTAAGGTTTTACTTGAACATGAGGTTTTTCTTTACTGAAAAAGGGAAAGTTTTGCCTGAAGCAGTTTTAAGGATCGGGAAGAGCAGTAACTTAGTTCAGAGCATGTTGAGTTTATGTCAAATAGAAAATTGGATAAGTTTGGAATTGTCTAGTAGACAGTTGAATAAATTAATCTGTTCAAACCTCAGCAGAGAGTTCTGACTTAAGATACAAACTTGAAATATGCAACAATAGATAGGAACATGGCAAAAATAAAGGCATATGAGTGATTGAGCTCATCAAATAAGGGGCTATAAATATAAAAAAGAAGTCGAGGGGAGATCCCTGAAGAATTACAAGTTAAGAAACAGAGAAACTATCAAAGGACACTGAGGAGATTGCATTAAAGTAGGTAGATAAGCAGAAGAAAAATTAGGTGTCCGGATAGCCAAGTGAAGAAAATATTTCAAAGAGAAAATAGTGATTAACTACATATAGCTAGTTAAATGAAATGCTGAATTTTGTATCCTCCTTTATCCAAAAATATTAGAATATAACCATATTCTCCGGTAATTAAAGATAGCTTTGGAGGGTCAAAGGCAATAAACAGGCTTTGGGTAATGGCCTGCTACCTAGTTAGGGCCAAGGGTCCACTGGAAAAAATATACAACATATATACTTAAAGACACAAGATACCTAAGAGGATAGTGGAAAAATATAAGCCAGACCTGGAGAAGATGGAAACCCAATGAGAAGAGATGGGCATTTGATACCCTCTTTGCTCCCCTCCCTGTTTTTTTTTTTTTTTTGAGACAGAATCTTGCTCTGTCACCCGGGGTGGAGAGCAGTGGCATCATCACAGCTCACTGCAACATCAAACTCCTGGGCTCAAGTGATCCTCTTGCCTCAGCCTTCCAAGTAGCTGGAAATACAGGTGTGTGCCACCACCTCGACTAATTTTTCTATTTTTAGTAGAGACGGGGTCTCGCTCTTACTCAGGCTGGGCTCGAACTCCTAAACTCAAGCAATCCTCCTGCCTCAGCCTCCCAGAGTGCTAGGATTATAGGCATGAGTCACTGCACCTGGCCAGCATTTTTTTTTTTTTGAGGAAAAAAATAGGTTAAGTTAAACTTTTAGCACACTCATGGGGCTAGGGCAACAGGGATTGGTGTCAAGAACACAAAGGAGAATCCTGGTTAACACTATTTGCACTGGGTTGGAACCTCAAATAATCTCAATTTCCAACATTACATTAAATAATTTCAGCTTTAATGTGCTCCAGATACCTGGCAAAACCAAAGATAAATTCCTGAAGTTTTAATATCATACTTCAAATTACTTCTACAATTTCCATGGATAATATTTGATACTCAATCAAAAATAACCAGCCAGGACAAAAGAAAGAACGGTATGACCAAAAGCAAAAGAAAATTACACATAATAAAAACAGATTAATAGAAGCTTCAGATAATGGAATTACCCAATTTAGATTTAAATGATCTTTAACATTTTGTTAAACATAAACATTTTAAACATTTCACAGAAAACTAGAGACTTATACTTAAATTAAAAATTCAATGGATATAAAACAGAAACTGAAAGTATTTTAAAATAACACTCAATGGATGGATTAACAGCCTATTATCCGCTATCAAGGAGATAAGGGGGGGAGTGATGAGTGGGAGGGAAAGGAGGGAGGAAGAGAGAGAGAGTGCGCTCCAGAGAATCAGGAGAAAGCTTACATCTAAAGAATACAGAAGAAAAGCTAAGACAATCCAAAGAAAGTAGGAAAAAACATAGACAAGAAATAGAAATTAATAAAGAAAAATACAATAACCAACATAAAAATAAAATCCTAAAGAATTTTTTTGGAAATTCTAATAAAATTGGTAAGTCTCTGGCAAGTTTCCTCAAGAAAAGAGATGGAACAACCAGTCAATATCAGAAATGAACAAAGGGATATCATTAAATATAAAAATAAGAGAGGATATCACAAAAAAATTATGAAACTATTGATTAAATGAATAAATTTCAAGAAAGCATAATTCGTACAACCTTAAAGATAAAAAAATTAACAATCTAAATACTTCTATAAATAATAAATAAATTGAATATATAGTTTTAAAATCTTACTAATTATAACTTAGGCTCATAAAATTTCACTAATGAAATCTACTAAACATTCAAGGAAAAATCATAGCCAATCTTATATAAACCCTTCTGAACATTTTTAAAGAGAAAACTTTAATGTTATAAAACCAGCCTAATTTTGATAGTGAAAGGATAAGAATGTTAAGAAATCACAGGCTGACCTTACTGATAAACATAGAATTAAAACGGTAAACAAACTATTAACAAACCAAATCAAAGAATATTTGAAAAGAATTAGACATCATAGCCAAGGTTGATTTTCTTCTAGAAAGGCAGTATTGTTTTTATATTTAGTTATAAATATATATAATTCAGCAGATTATTAATAGCAGAATGAGAAAATCTACACAATTAATTAAATAAAGCCAGAAAAAACGATAGCTAAAATATATCAATTCTTTTTAAAATTCCTTAGAAAATTAAAAATATAAGAAAATTACTTTAAGGTGTTGAATGTTATATAACAAAAATGACATTAAAAAATCACACTAGATGTTGAAATTTTGAAAGTTTTCTCATTATAATCATTATAACAAGGCAAGATGCTCACAATCACTCCTATTACTGTACTGGAAGTAGGAGAGCCAAGGCAACAAGGGAGGAAAATTAATATAAATACAAATACCAGAGAAGAAAAAGCAAAATTTTCATTTTTACCAGAAGACATGATTCTTATCTAGAGTATCTAAATAAATGAAGCATTACATACAATATTTTGCAAGCTTGGTAGATGCAAGCTCAAAATAAACTGACCAGTAAAATCCAAAAATATATGAATACTTTTCAAAGTTATTCAAGATAACAAATATTTAGAGATAAATTTCATACAATTATTAGAACCTCTAAAAGGAAATATAGAAAATATTGTTCATATCAAACCCAAATAAATGGAGGACTATATCCTGCCCTTTGGGGACTACACGTATTGAGAAATTTATCTGAAGAAACTGTCTCACGTGATTGTAAGAGCTGGCAAGTCTGAAATCTGTAGGGCAGGCTGGCCGGCTACAGACTCATTTAGGGGTTGATGTTGCAGCCTTGAGGCAGAATTTCTTCACTAGGAAAGCTCAGTTTTTGCATTTAAGGCCTTTGGATTGGTTGGCAGAGGCCCTCCAACAATATTAGGGGTAGTCTCCTTTATTTAAAGTGAACCCATTGCAAATGATAACCACATCTGCAAAATACCTTCACACCAACACCTAAGTTAGTGTTTGATTGAATTACTGGGACTATAACTTAGCCAAATTGATACATAAAAGTAACCAGCATAGCGGAGCAATACACAAAGTAGGTATGATCATTCCCACTTACGTATGAGAAAACTGAGAATCATTGATCTTCTATAAAATGCCTGGTTTCACTGTACTCATTTGTGGCTGGGCTAGGATTTTTCTCTCAGGTCTGGCAGGCTTTCAAATTCAAAGTCTTAACCAGTATATTTTAAAACCAAGAACATAAAAATATTTTTTAAACTAAATTTGAAACAAATAAGTATTTATTCTGGCTTAAATTTGTCTTCCTCTTCTCACATGTGTGAAGCTGAGTAACAAAATTGAACAGAGTTAGAATTCCACTTTGGAGAACCCACTCTTTTGGTCAAAAAGTAAGTAGAGAAAATGATTCTGGATGAAAATGTAAACATTGTCTGGTAAACACTTCATGTCCAACGATCCTGTATTTCCTAAGATAAATTGAGATCACTGCTTTAGTGCTATTAACATTTTTTCCTTTAAAGTAGGAAATATAAGTATTTGATCTAAATTTTCTTTGATGGCTGCTTAATATTTAGTGCTCATTGCATTTTACACAGCTAAATGTCAAGTCATTTGGAGGCATAATGAGCTGACAAAAAGATGTTTTACTTTATGGTAAAAAGGGTTGAAAGGCACATTTTTAATACTCTGTTCACAAATTAAACAGCTCCTTACTCATTCATTTCAGCTTTTCAAATAAAATATTGCATTATCACACTGTAGTTAGTAAGGTCAATCAGTATATGCCTCTGCAAATTGTTTTATTCTTAGCGTCAAAGAAAGTACTAGTAAAAGGTCATGCTTGTCAACTTCATTCATATTCAAGTTATCTAAATTATAAACATTCCACCATAAAATCCTTTATATTCTCTAATTTCTCAATGACATTACTTCTCTATGAATCGATCAAATTTGGATTACTTCAGTCATGCATTTTGGCCGTTTTTGGCAATCCTTCTCAAATATGGCTTAAAAATTAAAACCAGGTCGGGTGTGGTGGCTCATGCCTGTAATCCTAGCACTCTGGGAGGCCGAGGCGGGAGGATCGCTCAAGGTCAGGAGTTCGAAACCAGCCTGAGCAACAGCGAGACCCTGTCTCTACTTAAAATAGAAAGAAATTAATTGGACAACTAAAAACATATAGAAAAAATTAGCCGGGCATGGTGGCGCATGCCTGTAGTCCCAGCTACTCGGGAGGCTGAGACAGGAGGATCGCTTGAGCCCAGGAGTTTGAGGTTGCTGTGAGCTAGCTGACGCCACGGCACTCACTCTAGCCCAAGCAGCAGAGTGAGACTCTGTCTCAAAAAAAAAAAAAAAAAAGAAAAAAAGATATGTATATATCTTAAAGGTTATTTAGCTCTGACATTCTACTCTTGTAACTACCCCTGAGTTATGCATGTTTTTCCTTTTATATTGCCTTTAACTGAATTAAATCTAAATGTCCATCAGATAGAGGACTGATTACATATTGGTGGTACAGCCATAATATGGAATTTTATGCAATTTTATTTTCTACAAAATGGCAGGATTGTTTCAAAAAAAAAAAAAAAAGGCATGTTTCCTGGTTAAAGATGGTAGAATAAAGCCAGATCAGAGAACTTTCTTGCCTAATACCTAATGAAACAAGAGAATAGTA
>CAUYMX010077029.1:0-34901 GCA_963573855.1 Lepilemur septentrionalis | reverse complement strand
AAAGACCATATGATTCTCTCAATAGATGCAGAAAAAGCATTTGACAAAGTCCAACACGCCTTTATGATAAAGACTCTAAACAAAATAGGTATAGGTGGCTCATTCCTTACAATTATCAAATCCATTTATGACAAACCTATGGCCAACATCATACTAAATGGGGAAAAACTGAAATCATTCCCACTTCGAACTGGAACTAGACAAGGATGCCCACTTTCCCCTCTTCTATTCAACATAGTGCTCGAAGTCCTAGCAATAGCAGTTAGGCAAGACAGTGGTATTAAGGGTATCCAAGTTGGTGCAGATGAGATCGAACTCTCGCTCTTCGCTGATGGTATGATATTATATCTAGAAAACCCCATGGATTCTTCCAAGAGACTCCTTGATTTGATAAATGAATTTGGTAAAGTTTCAGGTTATAAAATCAACAAATCATTTTATTAAAATGAGTGCAGCAAAGAAATTTGAAGCTTTTCTTGCCATCTTGCTACTTAAAAAGGAGTAATCTTGAAATAAGAAGGCTGCAGATTCCCCATCATTAAATATGCAAGTAAACTCTATGAGGTTCATACAATGTGTTACTCAGAACATATCTCTGTCATTAAACAATGCATGACTGTATTTATTTTTAAAAATATTAATTATTTGACAAAATGTTATAGGCTCAACTGTTCCTACCATCCAGGAAATATTTTATATTTATGAAATATATAATTTTCATTTAAGGTACTAATGACTTTACCAGTGTATTATTATTTTTCCCTTTGTTTTTTTCTCAAAGGTTCTATGAAATGCTGAAGCTGGTTTATTTATGACTACTATAATTATATATGTTTTGCAGAAATTTAATATGAAATTGAATAAGAATAAAGATTTTTTTTAACATTGTCAAAAACCTAAAACCAAAGGGGATATCATGAGTATTATGACTTTGGCAAAAGTACTCTTGACAAAATTATAAGGATGGAAGCCCAACTGAAGTGGGTGAAGAAAATCTGAGAAAGCATTGTTCTTAGACAACTCAAGAAAAATTGTTTTGAAATGAAAAAATTCAGAAGATAATTCTCTTTTCTTTTTCTTTTTTCTCTGTTTTGTTTCTTCCTTTCTCTTTCTTTTTCTTCCTTATTCTCTTCTTCCTTCCTTTTTTCTTCTTTTCCATCTTTTTTCCCACAGAGATACTAGAAAACAATATTTGTTTTTATAGTTACATGACAAGAAAAAACATTTTTCCCAAGAGCTGACAAAACACCTCTTTGTTAAAAATGAGAGTTTTGTGCAAAGACTTTTTTATTTTTCATTTTGACTACCAGACTAATCGAAGCTTCATTCGACCTGCATATTTAGCAAAGACAGTCAATATTATTTTCCTTATAATTGTCATAAATTTTATCTCTAAGTCAAGATATTGTTGTTTAATTCATGTCATTTTCTGATCCACATTCATTTTAATTTACATTTTATCATCTTGCCATATGTGCTTCTGTTATATACCATTCCACATATTTTGAGAAACACAACAAGGTATAAATAAATTACTGTGTCTTGAAATGTGAACCTTTCTAACATGAATGAGGTAGCAGTACAGGTGGTGTCTGGAGGTCATTTCAGGGGCTGCTCATCTAGGTGTCCTTCCCTGTCGGTAACTTCACTTTGTAATCTAGTGAAAGGGCCAGTTGCACAACGGACCCTTTTCAACTGTATCTTCTGAAACATAACTGGATGTTGAAAGAGTTTCCATTTTTCTCTCATGCTTTTATGTCCTACCAATCTTCCTCAGTCTAAACACATATCAGCTTAAGATGAAATTTAAAATTTTGGTTTATTGAAGGTCCATTTATACCTCAACACAAAATAGAATAAAGTAAGTACAGAGGTTTCTTCCAAGCTTGGTAGTTCACTTTTATTAAAGAGTGGGGCAGATCTATCTCTTAAAAATAAGATTGATCCATGTGGGTACTTCTTTTGTTCAATCCTTCACTCTCTCCCTTTCTTCTATCTGCAAGAACATGTAAAATAATAAAACTTCCTTAAACTTTGATCCTTTAGACACAATAAACCTGTAATTTCTGTGCTAAGCAATTTTTAACTCTTTATTGACCTTTTTAAATATCCCAGATGTGCAGCATAAGGTATTAATGATACTATTTTAGCCAACCAGCATGATGGATAGATATATAGGTAGACACATACTTCATTTATAACTCAAATAATTTCATATTATTTAAGCCAGTGAGTTGAGACCATTCAACACAAGCTAGACAACAAATTATGCATTCTCTTTTGAGAATTTTTATGAGGTGTCACCATTTAGCCTTCCAGAATACTCAACATGATACTTCTGCTTAAATGTTTCTGCCATATCCATTGCTATAGGATAGAGATAAACTTTTACCTGGTTTAACAAGTATACACTTAAGCATCCTCAGCCTGATTACTCTTCTTTCCCAATGCTTACTATTAGGTTTATTACAAATGACAGGCTACAGCAATATTCAGTTATCTTCTGTTCCTTTAATGGACCATGCTCTATCTCAGCGCTAAACATCTGAACATGCACTTAGCTTCGACTACTAATTTCTTGTCCTTGAGGTCTCAGCCAAGTCATCTCTTTATATGGGAAATGTTCTTTTAAGGTATCTCCCCATAACTCCTCGCCCATAATCTGAATTGGGTACCTAACTTTTATGCATATTTGTATTATAGTGTTTAATATATTGTGTTATAAGTCTTTTACTTGAAAATATTTTTATTCCCATCATGTTTTGAAGGGCAAAACTGTGTTTACTTTATGGTTGTAACCTACAACATCCAGCAACTAGGAAATAAATATTTTTTAAAAAACCTAGATGAATAAATTTATTGACCAAGAAAATTTATGGAGCTCAACATTTATTTAGCAAAATACACGTGCAGAACAGAGGTGAGTAAATTCAGTGGCCCACCCCAGACATATTGCTAAAGAAAATAAATATATGATTTGGAAAAATCATATAAAAAGGCTTTATAACCAATGCCCCCCTGCTTTCAACAGGCTGAATTTTTTTCCATTTTTATTGACTAAGTTTTTATAATTCTAAAAATATATTACTAATTCATTTAGAAAAATTAGTGATATCTTTCAACACTTACTTTCCCACACAATAAACAGGCTGAGCATTCATTCAGTGCCTGTTTTTAATAGCTTTACCTCTATTGTCTTTATTATAATAAAGGAATTAACAAGCCTGACACTACTTAGTATTATGATATAAAATAAAATCCATAGTAATTTCAGGAAGAAATTTAGAAAACGATCTTTTTGTTATTGAGATTCAAATGTGTTAAAGATAATAAAAATTTAGTGTTAATAAAAGCTACACCAATTTTCTCACTGGCATATTTTTCTACTTAATCAAATATGTATAGATATAGGGGTTTTTTCCCCCTTTGGGACAAAATAAAACTAATTTTATCACAAAATTGATCTTCACAAAAAATTGACCAAACTTGAAACACATTGATTTACCTTAAATTAGCACTTATGAAAAATAATTGACACCAAATTTCTAACAACTAATTAATTGGAATCACCACCAATTTTGCAATTTTGATAAGCAAAAATGAGCGTAGGCAGGAGCAAAAGTGGGGAAAGAACATTAATAAGGCACATAATATTGTAGTAGGAGAATGACTTAATGAACCGTCTGATTGGAAACTTTTAGACGCTGAGGAGGGGAGCATGTTGTTAGACTCCCAGAACATTCATCACAGATTTCAAAAGGTTGTATGTGCTCATTCCTTACTGGTAATTTTCAGTACCTGCTATATGAAAGCCACTAAATCAGAACATGAATTTACCAAATTGAAAGACTTTGGTAAAAACAATTTTATTTCCAGACCTAAACTCCAATAATTTCAAAATGTTAAATCGTCTACTCCAGTTTAAGTAGTACTTAATTTATATACAGTGTTTCCACTCACACAATGAACTAATTATTTGAAATAAAATTCATTTTCTGTCAAAGGAAACAAAAGAAATGATTCTTTCATTTTTTTAACATTTTAATTCAAAAATGTTTATTTTTACCTTCAGATTTGTGCAATATTCTGGACTAGTGAGAGTTTTAAAAAAGTCCTCCAATGGGCTGGGCGCAGTGGCTCACTCTGGGAGGTCAAGGCGGGTGGATCGCTCAAGGTCAGGAGTTCAAGACCAGTATGATCAAGAGCAAGACCCCGTCTCTACTAAAAATAGAAAGAAATTAATTCGCCAACTAAAAATATATACAAAAAAAAATTAGC
Source organism: Lepilemur septentrionalis (assembly GCA_963573855.1). Taxonomy (NCBI): domain Eukaryota; kingdom Metazoa; phylum Chordata; class Mammalia; order Primates; family Lepilemuridae; genus Lepilemur; species Lepilemur septentrionalis. The sequence continues at coordinate 30,623 of CAUYMX010077029.1, read as the reverse complement.
TAGGCATGGTGGCGCATGCCTGTAGTCCTAGCTACTGGGGAGGCTGAGGCAGAAGGATCGCTTGAGCCCAGGCGTTTGAGGTTGCTGTGAGCTAGGCTGATGCCACGGCACTCTAGCCTGAACAACAGAGTGAGACTCTGTCTCAAAAAAAAAAAAAAAAAAAGTCCTCCAACGGATTAGGCCTTTTGACCTTCAATCAGGCATCTTTATTTTCAGAAAAATCTTCTTAAAATATCAGAATTACTGTAAGCAAGTATTTTTATTCAATATTTTATAATGTATTACCTGTTCCTATATTAGTGCATAATTCTAATTCCTTCTTGAACATGTTTAGTTTCCCCACATATGGATAGGACCTCTAGATCATTAAATCTAAATGTCCTTTGATGAATAAGACAATGGGAAAAATTCTTTATAATGATTTGCTACTAAAAATTTACAAATCTGCCTCAGGGAATCATCAGAAACTACAAAACTCTTTCTTGATGGGGTAGATATCAGTTGTCAAACTACAGCATTTTCAATTTTTTTTATTGTGAATTAGTAAACTCAAGCCAGACTTTTATCTTCACCATGCCACTAAAATGGCTCTCTCCAGGATGTGAGTAACTTAAACATTGCTTTAGCCAGTGGTCAAATCTTAGTTCTCATTTAACTTCAGTGGTCACCAGAATTCCAGGCTCAAATGTCCAAATACCTACTGTCATTGACAATTTCCATTGGAAATCTAATAGGAATTGTAAACTTAACAATCTAAAACTTATATTAATATTTTGAAATTTTTCTCCAAATTTTTTATCTGCAGATTTTCTCTCAAGTCAGTTAATGAGAACCTCTTTCTTCCAATTCATCATGTAAAGATTCTTGGTGTCATTTTAGTTGATCTCTTTCTCTCCTTTGTCGCATGCTATCCATCAAAAAAATTCATTGATAGTATTTTCAAAAATATCTAGAATTTTACTACTTCTTACTCCTCTAAATTTATCCCCTGGTTCAAACCACTAATCTTTCTCACCTAGATTATTTAAGGGCTTTTTACGAAGCTTTCTACTTCTGTCACTTTCAAATTTCTTCACAACTGCCCTCTCACTTTCTTCAGTTCTGAACTCAAATTTACCCTGTTGATAGTGATGCCTTTTCTGTTAACTCTACTTAAAAATTTCATCCAGCTACTCCATACCAGGCATACACACATACAAATGAACATACATCATTTTCTATCACTTTTACCTGCATTTATTATTCTCTGTTGCACTAACTAGTGTCAACAAGCAGAGGATGAGATATCTGTTTAATATCTGACAACACAGAAGGAAGTATAAGGTTCCAAATTTTATATTTATTATAATAATAAAAACTACTGTTCAATTTGCTGTTTGGGATGCAAGTACTATACTACTCTAATTTATGTGTTCACACATGGAACAACCCTGCAGATCCTCAGCAACACCTAATTACATTTAAATTACAGGAACCCAGAATTGAGACTAAACTTTTCATATTGTAATGGGGAGAGATAAGAATTTGGGAAGGATTGAATGTATTTTACGTGTGTGAGAATTATAGATGAATTTTAGCCTGAGAGTTGACCTTGGTGAAAAACAATGACTAGTTAGTCAAAGTTCATGTAGGGTGAAAAAAAAACATGACTAGAAATTCTTTGCCCTTTTACCATTGAAATATGGAGTCTATTTTCCCTCTTGTATCTGGCCTTGCCCAGTGACTTATTTTGACTAACAAAACAAGCAAAAGTAACAATATTTAAATTATAAGACAGAGCCTTAAAAGTTCTACAGCTTCTGTCCTTGCCATTTGAAGTGCTCCTTTTTGGAACCCAGACACCAGTGCTAGGCCCATGCAAAGGCCCATGTGGAGAAGAACTAAGGTCCTTGATGTACAGGTCCCCTGAGGTTCTAGCACCAACTCTCTGCCATGTGAATGAGGACATTTTGGAGAGGTAGCCATCCAAACCCTTCAACCAATACCACAAACAGCAAAAGGACTGCCAAATCAACTCGTAGAAATATGAGAAAAAATAAATTTTTGCTGTTGGAAACCACTATTTAGGATGACTATTTTATCACATAACAATGCATAATAACAACAGAACATGTTATTTCAAAAACCCAGCTTCCCTTCCTAGAAACAGAGACTATACTACATTTTTTCCATAATACAGGGCTTTCACAATGTGATGGTGTAAATATTAAAGCAGAAATCTTTTTTTTTTTTTTTTTTTGAGACAGAGCTTCACTCTGTCACCCGGGCTAGAGTGCCATGGCATTAGCCTTGCTCACAGCAACCTCAAACTCCTGGGCTCAAGCAATCCTCCTGCCTCAGCCTCCCGAGTAGCTGGGACTACAGGCATACGCCACCCTGCCTGGCTAATTTTTTTCTAAATATTTTTAGTTGGTCAATTAATTTCTTTCTATTTTTAATAGAGATGGGGTCTCGCTCTTGCTCAGGCTGGTTTCGAACTCCTGACCTTGAGTGATCCTCCCGCCTTGGCCTCCCAGAGTGCTAGGATTACAGGCATGAGCCACTGCGCCCGGCCAAGGCATATAGCTTTGATGATGGAGACAGAAGGCCCATGAGATCAACTGGGTGTGCTTGGGCCTCACTTCCGTAGAATGTGACTCCTGGGACTACAGCTGGTGTGTCTCCAGGGCCTCGAGGATCACGGGCCACATCTTTTTTCATCTCTCATTTTCATTTCCAACATGTATTGCAAATCACTATGGGAAACCTTGTAAAGATGATTAAAAATTGGGAAACAACAAGCCATTCTGTAAGCACCTTGTTAAAATAAACCACTTCTTCTTAAGCTCAAGACAGCAAGAAACAGTTTAATAGCAATGAAATAAACTCACCACCTGTTTGTGCAGCAGCATCAAAGCATTCTCACAAACATAAGAATGCTTTGATCATTTTCAGCCAGAAGAAAATTATGAAGCTCTTCATTGATAGTTCATGGGGAGTTTGAGGACACTGATCAAAGAAAACTATCATTACTATAAACTAGAAATTAAAATATCTGCATATAAGCTACTTCAGTACATTGTACTTCAGTGGTGAATTGCATGTTTAAAAATTCAAATGGTCATCTTATGATTAAGCTAAATTTTCTTGTAGGTTCTTTACCCGAAAATAAAGGACATTAAAATGTTTTTCAAGCAACTGTGTTCTTTTGTTAATGACTTTCAAATTATGTAGTTGAAGTGGATTGAGGGTGCAGTGTGTGGTGTATATTTTGCAGAATTCCTCCAAGTTACTCTAAACCCAGTGGAGCAGAATTATATAAATGAGAGAATGTTTTGACATTCTTTCATGATCTTTAAGAAAAATTTCCATAAGTTTTTCAATTATAGTATTATATGATTATAGATTTCACTTTAAGTACTGTAATAACACAGCTGAGTGGCTTGAAGAAAAGGACAACACAACTTTTATAATAGGAAGTCATTGGAAGGCATTTAACAAAATATATATTAAAATGCTTCAGGAATAACTCTGCCTAAGGATGTGGAATCATAAATAGGAAAAAAAAATCATAAACATATCATGAAAAATGTGTTAATTGATTGCAAGAAAAACAGAAGGAAAGACAGATCCCCACCTTTAGACCACATCCATAGAAGCCAACTTCCTTTTAAAAATAGAAGAAACTGCTAACACAAAGACCCATAAAGAAAGCAGTTCAAAATGTTAATCCAAAAGATCTTTCAATACCTAAATCAGTGTGTCATTCAATGATTTACGCTTTATTGAAAAAAACAAATCTGACATTTGAAATGTCGTTAGGTCTTTGGTATTACTTGCACACTAGCTCCTCAAAAACTTCACTGAAGAGGAAGAAGAGAGTTTATTAAATTCTGAAGTGGCACAGGAGGGACATAGTCAATAAGTCTAGGTTCTCCTTGCTCACTTTTTCCAAGAGTTAGGCCAGAAATCACTGAGTGCTCTCCACCTCCCTAAGTAGCTCTGCAAAACAAGGCTACAGACCTTTCCCCCTACTCCAGAAGAATGTTTATAGGAGAAAGACAGTTATAGCTGCAAAACTGTTTTGTGCTCTTCTTCTGAGACTAAATTTTATGTGACGTTCTGAGCTTATAAATAAGTAACATACCTGTTGGGCAAATGAGTAGGATACAAAGGAGCTGTTCTACCTCTCTGACATCATCAGTAACAGTTAATGCTTTTCCTGTGCAGTTCACTGGTCTCTTGAGAACTTGCCAATGCAGTCTTTAGAGCAAATAGATGTGTGCTATTTGGAACACAAAGATCTGTTTTATCTCACAGTAAAATATGCTAGCATTGAATTTGATACATGTGTTACGAAGTAACATTTGTATTAGTCAAAGTTAAGAAATTTAATTAAGAATTATGTCTCTTGTTATTTTCCCCATGGAAGTATTTACAGGCTGAGCGATTTGATGACTAATGGACGTATTTAAAGAGCGTCTGTCTGGTACTGATCATGGAAACCAAAAAAATAAAATAAAATTTGTTACTGTTGGCAAGTTATTATTGCAGTAGAATCATATGCTGAATGGTACCCCTGAAATTTTTTAAGCATATATATTCTAATAGGTACCCAGCCAATTTTGACTTGCCAGGGAACGATACTTCAAATTTGCTGTGGAGGCTCAAACAAATCCACATGGCAGAAGATGCTACTCAGTTTGGTGTCTTGCTAATGAACACAACCTTAAAAAAAAAATCAACAACTTATTTTATCTAAGTGTGGCAAACCCTGTATTGCACAGAAGGTGAGGTTTACCTTCCTACATAAAGAAAGGTTATACCTTGTGATCATAGCACAAATGATTTTAAGGTACCAGCTAGTAATGTTAATGAGAAAAGCTGGCTAGGTATAAAAAAAAACAAAAAGCAACAGAGAAATGAGCAAACAAAAACCTCTCCTCAGTGCCCAGTAGCAGTTAAAACAACTGCTCTTGGCTCGAGGGTCTGGGAGCAGAGAGGGAGCGGTGGGGACTGTGTCAGTCTGCATGTTGCTGGCCACATCAAAAAGGGAGACACCACTTGGCTCAGCTAATTGTCTCCATGTGGAAATGTGAGTCCTGTGATGCCAAATTTTATGGCTCTTTAAGAGTCACTGGAAATCTGGGTTTTATGTGAAATCTTTCATTTTGAAATGTTACTTAGAACTCAGATTTTGGGGAGAAGTTGCAAGCCAAAAAAAAAAAAAAAATCTACTTTTGGACCAGATCTGAACCATAGGCATATAGACCTTTGATTTGTTTCCTTCTGTGTTAGCTAAATGAGTAATATTTCTAAGCTTGTAAAGGAAATGCTTCCTAGTATAGGAATGGACAGAAAGACTAGGTTACATTGTATAGCTGAGTAGTTAAGAGCTTGAGCTGTGTGGTTCAGTTGCTTGTGTTTATATCCTGGCTATGTGCCCTGGTCATGTTACAGATTCTCTCTGTATCCCAGTTTCCACTTTAATACAATAGGAATGATAATGCTCCAGATTTAATAGAGTTGCTATGAGGATTCAGATGAGCTACTCTGTATAAACTGCTTAGCACAGTGCTGGCACATAGTAATTGCTCGATCAACATTGGTTATTATTATTTTACAATAAACTGGTATTCAAAGGATTTGCTTATTTTTTGTGCTTGAAGAAAACATCCCCTAATAATGTGGAGGGCCTGTTTTGTGTTGAAGAGTATGGATTAAGAGCAGAGATTCTGAAGTTAGCAAGCCAGGATTTGAATCTTTGCTCTACCACTGTGTAACCAGAGCAAGTTAATTAATTTTTCTAAGCCTTATATCTCTCATCTGTAAAATAGGAATAAGTAACCCATATCTCAAAATCATAAAAATTCAGTGAGGTAATATACATACAATCAGTGTCTGGCATATAAGTCAGTAAATGTTACTTGCTGTTGTGATTGTGCTATTATAATATTTTCCCATTCTTTGGAAGTTCAATGTGTGCAACTACTTTTTTAACCATTTATGTCTCATTGCATGTATTTAAGGGAAATGACATTGCATTTGATTTACAAATTAAGCTTCATCTTAATGAGCCCCATTACAACAGTGGTTCTTAATCAAGGTGATTTTTGCCCTTCAGAAAACATTTCACAATGTCTGAAGACATTTTTCATTGCCACAACTGTGGGGGGTGCTACTGCCATCTAGTGGGTGGAGGCCAAGGGTGCTGCTAAACATCCTGTAAACACAGGACTGCCGCCCCGCCCAACCAACTATTGGTCAGCCCTAAATGATAGTGCTGAGCTTGAGAAGCCCTGCCTTACAGCTATATAACCACCATAACATTTAGTTTGTAATGTTCTTACTAAGCAAAGAAAGGGGACTGTTTCTTTTTTCAAAAGCTAATTTTCAGATAGATGTTAAAATGTAAACTGAAATCTGTAGAACCACATCCAAAGAAATTTTTAAAATTGTATGTATCCCTCTTCTAGTTACAAAAGTAATTCAAGCTGGTGAAAATTTAAAAACTACAGAAACATATAAATAGAAAGTGAAAGTCCCCTTTATCCTACCCATCCCTTCAGAAAATCATTAGAAATGCAATAGTTTGAGTTACGTTACTTAAGATTTTTAAATACAGTCATGTGCCCCATAACAAAGTTTCGGTCAGTGTGGGACTGCATATTTGAAGGTGGTCCTGTAAGATTATAATGGAGCTGAAAAACTTTTATCACATAGTGACATCGTAGCTGTAGTAACATCCTAGCCCAATGTATTACTCACATGTTTGTGGTGACGCCAGTGTAAACAAATCTACTGATCTGCCAGTCATATAAAAGTATAGCACATACAATTATGTACAGTACCTAGTACTTGATAATAAATGACTACGTTACTAGTTTATGTATTTACCATACTTTTTATCCTTTTCAAAGAGCATACTCCTTGTACTGTAATAAAACAGCCTCAGGCTGATAATTCAGGAGGTATTCCAGAAGAAGGTATTGCTATCATAGGAATTGACAGCTCAATGTATGTTATTGCCCCTGAAGACCTTCTAGTAGGACAAGATGGGCAGGTGGAAGACAGTGATATTGATGATCTGAGCCTGTGTAGGCCTGGGCTAATGTGTGTGTCTTTGTCTTAGTTTTTAACAAAAAAGTTTAAAAAGTAAAAAAAAAAACAACATGTAAATATGAAGAAAACATAGAATAAAAATATGGAGAAAGAGAATGTTTTTATATAGCTGTGCAATGCATTTGTTTTTTAAGCTAAGTGCTATTACAAAAGAATCAAAAGTTAAAAAAATTTTAAAAGTTTGTAGAGTAAAAAGTATCAATAAAGTTAATTTATTATTGAAGAAAGAAAAATTTTTAAATAAATTTAGTGTAGCCTAAGTGTGCAGTGTTTATAAAGACTGTAGTAGTGTACAGGAATGTCCTAGACCTTCACATTCACTCACTCACTCAGCAACTTTCAGTCCTGCAGGCTCCATTCATGGTATATAGGTGTACCATTTTTTATTTGATATACTGTATTTTTACTGTACTTTTTCTGTGTTTACATCACAAGTACTTACTGTTGTGTTACAATTGCCTACAGTATTCAGTACAATAACATGCTATACAAATTTGTAGCCTAGGAGCAATAGGCTACCATATAGCCTAGGTGTGTAGTAGGCTATACCATCTAGGTTTGTGTAAGTACACTCCATGATGTTTGCACAAGGACACAATCACCTAACAATGCATTTCACGAGATGTATCTCCATTGTTATGCAACACAAGACTGTACACGTGTATACTGTTCTATAATTTACTTTTTAAATATTAATGTCTTTCTTTTCTCATCCTGAACAGTTCAGTTCTAAAGCCATTATGTGGGGCACAGCAGGGTAGACATTCAGAAAGGGTGGACTGGCATGTGGTAAGGGAGCCCAGATTGGGTAGGGAGGCATCAGTGTGTGATGGGCTTGGTGACCAGGCATAGGGTGTTAGAGCCCAAGCAGGATGAGGAGGCATCCATGTGTGGGCAGCCCAGTGTAGGGTGTTCACAAAGGCCAAGTGGGATGGATGAAGAGCACAAAGAGAAAGTCTGGTGTGGGGTTTTGAGTCCAGATGGGAAAGAGGGAAAAAAGCAAGGATGTGTTCAAAGGATGATGACATGAAAGCTAGCCTGAAGGTAGCTAATTGATGTGACAATTTAAGCATCAAAGGAAGTAATATAAATAAATAAAGCTAGTAACAGATTAAAATCCATTGAATAAAATAGGAAATCATCACTTCATTATGATATAATAAATAGATGAATAAACTGAAAGTTTGATGAGAAATGGAATCATTATAAAAGTAAAAGTAACCTCTCCACCAAAATGTATTAATTACAGAGGGAAAAGTACTAAGTATAGTGGAAAACTGGAAAGATACCACCTTAATACAATGGTCAAAGTTAATATCATCAGTAATGAGACAAGTCAAAATTGTCAAAATCCTAATAAAATTTTGTGGTAGCCAGCTCCTAAGAAGGTCATCCCCTCCTCCTGGTATTCATGCCCTTGTTCTGACCTGTGTCGCCAACAGAGTGTTAGAGAAATGATGGTATGTGAAAGACACTGCTCACTCTGGGGGAAGCCAGTTGCCATGAAGTGAGGACACTCAAGCAGCCCTGGAGAGAGCGCCACATGGTGAGGACATGTTGTTCCTGCCAACAGCCAACATTAACTTGCCGGCCATGTTAGCACATCACCTCACAAGCAAATCTTTTAGCTCTAGTCAAGCCTGGCCAACATCTTGACTGCAACCTCAGGAGAGCACCATCCAGCTAAGCTTTTCCTGATGGACTATGCGAGATAATGCTTTATTTTCAACTACCAAGTTTTGGGGTAATTTGATATGCAGTGGTGAACAACTAATATAGATGTAGGGAGAAGAACATGGCATCGCTTCCATGATACTCCTCCTGCCAAAGATACATAACCTGAATCTGGTCCTAATGAAATATAAAACAAATAGTAATTGAGAAGCACTCCGCAAAATAACTGGCCTGTAGAGTCAAGACATAAAAGTTAAGGACAGACTGAGAAACTGTCCAGGAGTGAAGGAGAGTAGAGATGTGACAACTTTCTTTGCAATGCCCGATTCTGAACTGACTTGTTTGCTTTCAAAGGACATTGTTGGGACAATTGGCAAAGTTTGAAGCCTGAGGAATAGATGATAGTAATGTGTCAATGTGAATATTTTATTTTGATGATTTTATTGAAGTTGTGTAGTAGAATCTACTTGTTTTTAAGAAATCATGCTAAAGTCTTCAGGGGTGATGAAGCATCAGGTTAGTAACTTACTCGTGAATAATTATTGGGAAAAAGTTATTTGTACAGTACTTGCAACATTTCTGTAAGTTTAAGATTATTTAAATTTTTTTTAGTTATGAAAAAGAAAAACATAATATGTCATAGAATATGCCCTTGGCCAGACTGTCCTTTTTAAAATGATGCATAGTATTCCGGTTTTTGTAAGTATAAAAAAATTTATTTTTTTTACCCATCTCCTTTTGCTGGGCATTTAAATTGCTTCCAGTTCTTTGCTGTTAGAAACATCCAGTTCTTTGTTATTATGAACAACACTAGTAAATATTCTTATAAACATATTTGTGCCTTGTTCAGTTTTTGCCCAAGAAAAAAAATCCCCAGAAGTCAAATTGCTATGTGAATGGCTACGTATCCTTTAATCAGTTTAATCATAAGTCATTCAGGGAACCTGCATAAATTCTCCTTAAAAGAAAATGAAATTTATAATTTGGTAGTTGTTTTTATTTGTTTTTATCCAGGAGAAAGTAATTTCTATAAGAGTGGGAACTTGAATCTATCTTGATTATCAACATCCCCAGCATTCAGATAGTTCCACGCACTCAATATGTATTTGTTGCAGCAATAATAATAATGAACATTTATTATGTGCCTGGCACTGTTCTAAGGATATTAATTGAGTTTTTCCTGGGAACAGCCCTATGAGGTAGGTAATATGATTGTTTCCATTTTGCAAATGAAGAAACTGAGGCAGAGAGAGGTTAGGTAGTTGTCCAGTTTCATACAGCTAGTGAATGGTGGAGCCAGGAGTCAGGCAGTTGTCCTTCAGTTTACAAGTAACTACTATGCTATACTGAGTCTCTCATTGAATGAATGAATCAATGAAGGAATGACCAAAAGGGCTAATATGTTTATTTGATTTTTTGGCCAATTACAAATTTCAGTTTTTTGTTTTTTAAATGAAAGTTAGAGGGAATAAACTGCCTATTTTGTAAGACCCAAATTAATTTTATGGCCTTCTGGACTAGGCTGTACTTACTATCCAATAATACTCCTACTAGATTTAATATCCGTATAGGTATAAGCTATAAATCATTCTTATCTGAAGAATTTATGGATATGTAAACAGAACATTTGATTTGTATTGCAAATGAAATAGTTCAGCCTGGGCCTGTAGCTTGAATCTAGCTGAAAGAACTTTTATTACTTGTTTTTCAAATCCATATGCTGTTCCCCCCCACCGGGCTCCTTTGCCCCCTGCCATTCCCTATACCTGGAATGTTCATCCACCACCTCCCATGGTGGAAACTCTAACCGTCCTCCGACATCTCCCTCCATAGCTACCTCTTCCACTAAGACTGCTTTTACTCTCTCTTTTTTCTTACTCTCCTCTTGAAGTTTCTCTCCTTCCTCAAAATTCTGAGTCCCTTTCATAGGACTCTTATAGGAAGACTACATTCTCAACATGACCTTATGTTACTCGGGTAAAGTTCTCCATCTCCCCCAATAGACTATATTCTCTTTGAGTTTTATTCATTTTATAGAACTCCAATATGTATTACAGTATTTTGTACAGATTATGAAATTAAGTTGTTTTTCTTTTTTTGGATGAGTGAAGGAATTCTCTCAGGGAATTTTTTAGCTTGAATTTTTAAAATACTAAATCAGAAGACCAATAAAAGTAGCTTTGAATTTTACATATTCCACATTATCAGGAATTCTAAAATAACAAATGAAATGGTTAGACTTTTTTTTAATATGATAATTTGTATTTTGTTTTTAGCATGTAAGGCATCCAGAAAGAAGAAGTATAATTAGCTTTCATTTCTATGAGACCTTTTGTTCTATTCATGGCTACAAATATCAACTTTGCTTCTACCCACAACTTTAATTCTCTTTTCTTTAAGTGAGTGTTTTAAGGACATCAAAGGTAATAAAATCAAAGGGATAAGTGGAATTTTTTTTTTCGAAGACAAGTACTTAAGGGTGTGTTCGTGTTAGAGAATTTTAATACTAAATTTGTTTTCAAGTGTTTGTATAATACCAAATCTCTTTGCCAACTGGAAGAATGACTGTCCTTGAATCCTGTTCTGAATGAAATATTAAAGTATAATCCCTCTTCACATATATATTTTTTTTTAGAAAAAAGAAAACTTCAGGGAATGTTAAGCATTGTCATTTGACAGGACTGTACTTTGTTGCTTAGCAAAGGCAATAGCATAGCCTTCAGGCCAATTGTTTCTCTTCCCCCATAAGGAGTCCTTTCCTTTACCCACAGGATAAGGGCACTGCTGAAGGTTTTTGTTGTGGAAAAGCTCAAACAGCAAGCCAAAGAGAAAGTTCAAACAAATATTATCAGTCTTTTAAAAATGCCATTGCTTGTGTATATTAACTATGGTCCTTGGGTGCTGGTGAGTCTCAAGCATCCTTGAACTTTTTGGACATTTAAGTCATGTTTTATTTATATTTGGTGTATGGTATGTGTCTTCTATCTAGAAAGCTCTGACCATGAAGAATCTCATTTAATCTAAGGTTAGTTAGTGCTTTTTTGTTTGTATCTTTGTTTTGGTTCTGGATTTTTTTTTCTTTATATTACCTTCACTATCTTGTGTTTGCCAGAGGATAATTTAGAGGTGAATGTATTATTGTGGAATCCTTCTATATGATCTTACTGATTTTTGTTTCTTACTGTTATGCATCTAGCCATTGAATTTATTTAAGATTCTCCATACCATGTTTATAATTACTGATTAAAATAAAACTTTAAGAAATCTTTTTCTTTGGATGTACAGTATTTTTATATTGTGAATGATACAATTTTAATTAATGCCTTCTGACTAAAATGTGCAGACTTGTACATAGTCTGAAATACGTTCACAACCGTAAAGTCAAAACATAATTATTTTAAAATTTAACCTAGCTGGTTCCTCTTCATAAACTGTTGGGATGTTGCACTAGTTCTGCGTGGCCTCTCATTTATGTTAATGTGAAGATCTTGATCATAGTCTTTGTAGATAAAATTCATTTTGGGGCCAGCTGAGATTCTCCCTACTGTTTCGAATTGTCTTGTAAATCCTAACACTTTATTTAGGAAAGAATATCTTTTGGGAAGTATGCCTTATAAGTAATAAATTATTATTTTGTATAGTAGATGCAGGATTTTTAAATGGGCATTTACATTATATACATATCATATTAGCTGTAGAGTTTTGGTTTGTTTTAAAATAATTCTGAGAACTTCAGCAATTACTTCTGTGTTGATCTTTGGGAGTTCTTGGCAGGGGGTATCTTTCCCCTTGGATCTGTAGCTCTGTGATGCACATATATAAACATGCCTTTGTTCTCAAAGTCTTTTTCTATCAGATTACTGTAGTATCCAAGTGCTTTGTCTTAGCCTGTCATAGTTTTTTTTTTTTTTTTTGCTTGTGCCTTAGCCTGTCATTTGTGTGAATAACTTTGTTTACATTTAGAAAAGGTATGAAGTGCATTTTTGGTGAGAAAAGGGAGGGATAAAGCAAGTAAGGAGAAGAAATCACGAGAGTGTGGTGCGTGTGAGGGACAAAGGGGGGAAGAAGTAGGAAGAGAAAACGGGAATGGATGTGAGGGAGGAAAAGCAAGCAAGAGGCAGAACAGGGGTTACGCTGTGGGGGTTTGTGAAATCTGGGGGGCTGGTCGTGGGGGAGGGAGAGCAACAGAGCAGCCTTTTCCTCAGGCTTGGGCGCAAGCTGGTGAAACTACTCATGTATTAAAGAACCTCAGCTGGGATTTGCTGAGGACAAATGCTGTAATGTGTTAGTCATCCATTATCTGCTTCTATTTTTGCAGGTTCTGAACGATGACTGACGCGGGTTTGTGTGATAGCCCTCGCAGTCGCTGTCATTCCGGAGTGATAAGGAGCCCGCGCGTCTAGCCCCAGCGGCGGCGCCCGACAGGCAGCTCTGGAGGGAGGAAAGCCGCTTCCGCCTACGGACCGGACAAAAGTACCGCCTTCCCACGGCTTTCTGCCCGCGGCTCGTGACCGAGACCCCGCGCCTCGTCCAGCTCGCGGCTCGCGCAGGCGGATGGTGTGTGGCCGCCGCAGGACGCCCGCCGCGCCCCGGGCCATGAAGTAGCGGCCGCAGGCGGCGCCGCTGCCCGACCGCCGGCCCCAGCCCCGCGCAGCGCTGCCCGGTCCCGGTCCTCTCCCCGCGGGGCCGGAGCGGCGTGGACATGGCTGGCCGCGCGCGCAGCCTGCTGCTTCTCCTCCTCGTGCTGCAGAGCAGCTGCTTGGGCTTCAGAAGCCCACTTTCTGTCTTCAAGAGGTGGGTGTTTGTTGTTTGGGTGGTTTCTGTGCGTGCCGTTGAGAAATGGAATCACTTAAGAACCAGAGTGTTGGCAGGGTTGCTTCTCTTTGCTTGAAACGACTCGGAATTTTAGCGCAGTAACTTCTTGTAAAAGTCCCCCTTGCAGAAAAAGCCCACAGTGTGGTAGCTAAGCTGCCCGGGCTTTCAAAACTCCAATTAGAAGTTGTGATTTCCAATACTAATCACTCCCTCTTGGGGAGATATTTTAGAAACTGCGAAACAGTCGCTTAGACTTGAATGCCTTCTTGTTTATAACAGCTCAGAGAATAAAATAGCAACACGATACATCAGTGGTGAGGAGAAGCAGATCACGGACTGTAATAGCTCACAGTAATAGTACACCAAGGTGTGTACACACGCCTCATAATTACCATATTAAATATTGATGCGCTTGTACATTTGTAATTCACATCTCAGTTTTTTATTTCCTCCTCATACAACTCTGCCTCCTAGCAAGATTGTAGTTGGTTTTTTGTTTCTGACTAGTTATACTGGCCGCTCCATATAGTTAAACAGAAATTTTTACTGGGCTGTGGTAAATATCTCTGCCATTAGAAAATTGGCATGCCTGTGATAATTTCTAAAGTATTAATACTGTATCTTCATTAAGTAGGAAAAAATATATATTTTGATAAGTTTTTATTGAATCTAGTTTTAAATGGATCCTGCTTGGTTGTGTTGATTATATTTTGTTTACAAATTGGGTATGTATTGTTCTTGTGCTATTAAATGTCATTCTATGTATGTTTGAAAACATTACATAGTCATCGCATCTTTAGAGTTTTCATTGGGTCTCAATCAATAATCTTTAGCTTATGGTCATAAAATTCCTTTTTTTTTCCCCTTCACATGTTGAGTTGAGTCCATTAAGTTCAAGAATATTGACATTGTCTTCCTTTTTAAGGTTTAAAGAAACTACCAGATCATTTTCCAATGACTGTCTTGGTACCACCAGACCAGTTATTCCTATTGATTCATCAGATTTTGCATTGGATATTCGCATGCCTGGGGTTACACCTAAACAGGTGAGAGGAATTCTGTGTTTTATTATTCACTTGTTCTATTTATAATCCACAATTAAAACAAAAACCCTGCATTTATAGCTGTGGTAACTTCTTTACAAGTAGGCATTTGCTTTTAAGACTCTTCAGATAAAGTTAGAATAACTGACTATTTTAAAGAAGAGTAAATCTTTCAGTTAAATTTCTTTTAAAAAATTTTACCTATATTGTTAGTTGTGGTTTGAAATGGACCTTGAAAATGTACGTTTTGAGATTCTCTATGGAGTCATAGCCTCTGTAATACAACACGTAAGTATGCATTAAAATATGAAGAATTATTCTAATAAAGGGAAATGATATTCAGCAGCTGCATCTAAGAGATGAGTTTGTTTAAATACTCTGCTATCTCAGCCACAAGTTGAGAACTAAAAATGTGTGTTTACTGCCAAGAATCTGAAAAACAAAAATTCCATGTTTTCAAAAGTTAAGAAAACCGTTCATACAGGTGGCTGATTGTGAGTTTTCTTTAGCCTGACTTACTTGTTATGAGAGATATATTTTGAAGAAATAATGGCAGAGCCCATGAAAATCTGACTTATAGAGCATTTTGAGTAGAACTGGATTGTTGCTAGGGCTTTGCTATTTTAGGTACACACAAAAAGCTCAAACCTACTGCTGTCATGTGTGCAAGGTGTTTCATTAAGCATAAAAAGGCCAGAATTAATTATGCTTTGCAGCCAGGCAGTGCAGGGATTTATGTGTGTCATTAAAAGATAGTCCTCTCCTTTTGAAGGGCTGCAGAGACAGGGAAAGACCTGGATGTTGTAGAGCTGCAGTGGCCTGATGACTCACTGTTGCAGATAACATTCTAGTTTTCTTTTTTTTCTTTAGTCTGGGAAAATAAAAGTATTCTATTCTACTTATTGGGAATAATTCCTTTTGAAATTGACATCCAGAAAATCTAGAAAATACACATGGGCCTTTTTTTCAGGGACTGAGGATTGACGTTCATTTATTTGAAGACCTGCGTATGATCTAATTATCTTTAAATAACCACTTTACCACCACAAAATGACTCTCACCCCTCCCCATCCCCAAATGACCACTCGGATAGCTTCTTTGTGCATTCCTTTGTCACTGTCCTGGCCTTTAATTTCATAAGCTCTTTATTTAGTAGTTACCCGAAAGAGGTATAATGAGATTGAGACTAGGAAAGAACAACTCACTTGTGAAATGTTGCTCACTTGTGAAATGTTCCTGCTCTTTTCTCTTACTTTTAAAAGTGATTTTTCCCCTATATTTGCTTAAACTGAGTTTATATTCTTTTAAAATATCCACAAATGGGTTTTTAAGCACTTTTTTCCCCACAAGAATATCATTATTTTATCAAATAGTCATTGTAGTAGTTTGTTACTGTTGTTTTTTCCTTCTCATTATTTAAGAGTGATGACATTTAAATTATTTAACAATAATAATGTGCAACTGTACTGGGGTCAATAATCTCAAAAAGAGTTCCTAGAGGAATTGATTATGAAAGGATTTGGAGGAGCTCCATTTTCATAAAATAGAATGTTTATTAATTTTTATAGTCATATAATTATGAAAATGACTCTTTGGAAAAAGAACATGCACTATTTAAATTACCCCTTTTATTTTACACTATCGGTATTCACCTTTGCTTCATGCAGTGGACATTTGCTGGGTGGCTTTCCAGCAAGAAGCTGGTTGCCTCCTTGCTCCTTCTCTGAGACCATGTGGTTCCCAGGAGCTGTCTACCCAGGCTCCAGAGGTGGAGCACGTGGACTACAACTAGTGAACGACTGCATCCTGCCTCCCTTTCCACAATGATTGGTTCAGAGGAAAGTGTGTGACCCAGACCAGTCAAACCTTAGGACTTTTGCTGGGATGCATTGTTCTGTTGCATGTAAGCAATAGGCTTGTAGAGCTAGGGTCTGCTGAGCACATGAGGGAGCCATGCTTAGAACAAAACTAATGCCATAGAAGGCAGTGCAAACAGATTGAAAGAATGTAGATTCTTGGTGACATCACTACTTATGGAGTTTTTGGTTACGTTAACCTTTCTTGTTTCAACCACATTGAGCTGGGTTTTGTCTCACTTGCAACAGAAACTACCTGACTGGACAAATGATTCAGTTACTCTGCTTGATCAGCTCAGAACTGGTTGTTGAATATTTCTTCCAGTTTTTTCCATCACTCTCTATTGGCTACATGCCATGAGTCCTTAAATTGGCCCAGCTGACATTGACATAAAGGTCATATACCTCATAAACTTTTATAAGAAATGATAGACTGTCTATTGAATATACCCAGGAAGAGGCAGATACAGAACCCCTGGAACCTCTTTCTTCCTAAATTTGATGTTCTTGGTGAGGAAGACCCAGAGCTGTGATATCATGAATACTTTTGGTGAAGAAAGTATGCTTTTCTTAAAATGCAGATAGAACTTGAGTTACCACGGGTCCTTAAGAGAAAAGGAGATAAAAACAAAAGAAAAAAAAAATGAAAATGTATTACAGGGAAAAAAGAAAAGGTAAAGGAAAATAAGAAAAGTTGAACAAAAAAGTCCAAGAAAATAGAATAATGAAGAACAAAAATAAAGGGAAAAAATTCAAAAATAACTAGAATATGAAGACAGAACATTTGAAAAATCATATAAGAAGGCAGTGCGTTTGGCGGTCCCATGGGTCTATCTCTTGCTTCAACAGTGTTTGGATGAAACAGACCCGATAACTTCCTTTCAAAAAAAATAAATAAAAAATAAAAAATCATATAAGAAAAAGAGGAGTAAGGAAAATGTAAAAACAAGGAAAGACGTTAAGGCTTTAAATGGCAGAGGCTTAAGGAGGGCAACGATATTTAAAGAAATAAGGAACAGAGGAGCAAGAACTTGAGTTGATAATTGAAGCAGACCATGCTGGTGAAAGGAATATATTTGTTCAACATATTTTTTTTATAAAGTACATCTTAAGTTTTGACAACAGTGAAAGCTACATCAATAAATCCAATGTAAATCCTTTCCTTGGGAAAGTTGAGATTTTTAGGTCACAAACAATGAGAGTTTCTTGGATAGAGAAACTAGCAGATATAGAATAGAAGTGGGGAGAACCTTAGACAATATAGATAGTACAACTGACTAATTTTACAGGTGGGATACAAGGAGATTATCAAAGGACAAAGTGTCTTATCAAAGGATATCCAGTTACGTCAGAAGTTGCAGTACATTCTGCATACTATCCTATAGGACTTCAGAGTGGCAACTAAAAACTATTCCTATTAAACTAATCTGGTTGAGTCCAGAAAAAGTAGTTTATTGTCTGCTGCAATATCAATTTTATAATCAAAGTGAGCTCACTCTTTCTCTTCCCTGACTTGAAAAATTTGAAAATAATTTTTATTCTTTCTTATAAATTTCCTGTTAATCAATGTTTTTTTCAGTCTTTGGAAAGATTAGAGAGAAGAGTAGACAGCTTTTAAATAGCCTAGCAGAGAGAGAAAAGATCTGGTGTCCAATGACACTGGCTTCAAATCTAGCAGAGACACAAAGTGGTAATATCTTGAGGCTTCTCTTTCAGCACTTTTTCTTTCTTATTTGATTCCCTTTCTCACCCAGGACCCTATGGCCTTTGCTCTTACAAACTCTCATATCAACATACAAAACAATTTGATAAACTGCCAGTTTATGGTCATAGTAAGGTGGTATCATCTATTGAACATTTTAACTGTCCCATGGTGTTTGATTTTAAAATAAAGTAAATAAAAGTATAATTACAGTGATTTTACAAAAAGTTTTACTATCTAAATCAAACTTAAATCCAGGGATAGAACATAAACTTTGGTGCCAGGCTGGCAGCATTCTTGTCCCCACCCTTGGAGTGTCAACTCAGGTATATTTCTTAACCAGCTAGTACTGCTCCTTCGTCTGTAGAAAGGGTAATAGTTTCCCACCCCAGGAGTGTTCCGAGGACTGAGTGAAGTAACATTCAGTTGCCCCGACATGGTAAGTTCTCAGAAAATGTGCACTATTATTATTATGATGATGATGTGTGTTGAGAGAAATGCGAGAGAACCTTAACATGAGAAAGAAATTGGTCACCATTATGCTTTTGGTAATAACTTCATGGAGAAGGTAAGGCACTGCAATAATTCTGAAAGAGAGGAAAGGTAGCCAAATGAAGAAAGACAGAAAGGACAAACCTAGGCAAGAGAAACCTGGATAAAGTAAGTGAGAAGTAAATTTTTCAGTATGCTTATTCTTAAATTGTTATTTTCATTAAAAATGGCCCTGTGATAAAGGAATGAAGGGACACTAAAAATGGGTATGTTTTTCTCAGAGTTCTTACACATCTTTTATACTGTCTGGACGAGGGGATATGAAAAGAAGTTTCATCAATATGAAGCCTTATCCATAACACACACACACACGTTTGAAATCAGCCTGAATTTCTTCAGTGTATGCTTTTCTGAGGACTTTGTACACAAAGTCAGAAGTGGTGGCGTCAGTGGCCAGCCTCTAGGAAGAAGAGACACTTTTATCTAATGTATGTTCTTTCAAATCTTAGGTTTACATAGCATTTTATTTATTCACTATTTGTTCATCTTAGGTCCTCTGCATTACAAATGGAAACTAATTTGTAAAAAAATATAATTTTACAAAATTAAATATTTTCTTTGAACCTAATATCTTGAAACCTACATTAATTGAATTTCTTTCAATTAAGATCTGTTAGGCTGTCATTAGAGTAGTCATTTTCCTCTCTCATTTTGGGAGTGGTTTGAGAACTATGGAGGAATATACTTTTGCCTTTCTGAACCTCTTGCAGATTCTTGTCTCATTCAGTGTTTGTCTTTTGAAGAGTCACAGGTCATGCTTGGAAATCAAAAAGCAGCCTTTTCCTGTGTATCTGAGCATAAATATCTATCACCAGGAAGCAAAACAATTTCAAGTTTAAAGATTACATTAGATACCCCAGAACAACAGGTTGAAAAACTTGAAATTAGAATCTTATGTTATCACTTATTTTAAAATAATGACGAAAGAATATAGTTATTGAAATAAAACCAGAAGGAACAAAATACTCCTATGAAATTTTCTCAAAAGCTTCCCACTGCCTGGGCATGGTGGCTCACACCTGTAGGCCCCGTGCTTTGGGAAGCCAAGGCAGGAGGCTGCATTCCAGGCTGGTGGCAGAGCAAGAGTCTACCTCTAAAAGAAATAAAAAATAAAAAGAAGCTTCCACTATGTTTCTCTTTGCCTTTTTTTTTCAAATGAGCAATCATTAGAAAATGTTTACTAATAACTAATATACTTTAACTTCATTTCTAACGGAAGAAGGAAGAGATTCCCCTTACCTCTACAATGCATACATAGTCTATAATAAGAACCCAGCTGTCGGCCGGGGACAGTGGCTCACGCCTGTAATCCTAGCACTCTAGGTGGCCGAGGCGGGCAGATCCTTTGAGCTCAGGAGTTCAAGACCAGCCCGAGCAAGAGTGAGACCCCACCTCTACTAAAAGTAGAAAGAAACTAGCTGGACAACTAAGAATATATAGAAAAAATTAGCCGGGCATGGTGGTGCATGCCTGTAGTCCCAGGTACTCGGGAGGCTGAGGCAGAAGGATTGCTTGAGCCCAGGAGTTTGAGGTTGCTGTGAGCTACGATGATGCCAAGGCACTCTAGCCCGGGCAACAGAGTGAGACTTTGTCTCTAAAAAACCCCCAAAAACCAGTTTTCTTGGGCTTTTCTTTCTGTACCCCTTTAAGGAATCAATTTTAAAATATGAAGCTGTAATCATAACATTGTTTATAGGTAACAATTATAAGAATATCTGTTTTAGCAGAGGTAATATACAAGTTAAATGCAGAATTGTTTTCCTTTAATTCAGAATGCTGCTTAAATTAGACTGCTTTATGTAAAGCTATTTAGTTATATAGAAGTGTGGCTTTTGGCTACTTTTGGGGTTATTATAATGATAAATCTATATATTTCTAAATCCCATCATTATGAAAAAAAGACATACTTATCCCCAGTCAGTGCTAAAATCTCAGGGCAAAATTAACAAGGATCCCCCCAAAATGAGGCTTTACTGGAATAGTTTTTGTACTTCAGGGGTTGTGACTTCCTTATCCCCTTCCCTCTAGTTATTAGTATATAATAATATGTGCATTCTTTTGTAATGAAAATTCCAATTTTTCTTTTGGGCATGACAATAAAAGGAAGGGAGACACCCCATATTCCCATTTCTCTCTTTCCCCTCACGGGCCAGCTTGACTTTTAGTTTAAGCTGCACTGCAGATGGGAAGAAAATTAATCCGTGGGCACCAGTCGTCTTTGGTCATCAGCCAGTAGGTTGTCTGTTATACTTACTCACCTGGGGAGAACAGATCCATGCTCTTCTCAAAACAGCTGTGCAATCGCTGGGAAATGCTTAAAGAAGGTCCCCACCCAACTCCAGGAGTCCCATGGATTTCCTGCCCACGTTTGTGTGGTTAGCAGACACATTTCATCCTACCTTCCCTAGTCCTTTGACCCGTCCACCACTACACCCATCACCCTTGTCTGATCGAATCTGTACCCTAGAACAGACATGGCAAATGAGGGTTGCTTTTTGAGCCAAATGCATTCAATTGAGAGGAGCTGCCTGGAAAGTGTGAAGAATTGTGAGGCCACATCTGGGCTTGGCGTGGAAGCGTGTGGCAATACACGAGTGATGTCTGCCATGAGGATAAAAGTCTTAAGTGGTGGCTCCAGTGGCCAGCCTCTAGAAAAAACAGAATGTGAGTGAAGATTGATTGCATTAAATTGTTGTCTTAAAATAAACATGAGTCATGGCTTTTAGTGTTTCTTTTTCCTCCATTCTTACTTTTTTTCTCCTTTCACAAAAAATAAAAGAAGGATGGTGATACTGCAAGTGAAGCAGGAAAATTGAGAAATATCCTAATTCTGGACTAGCACTTATTTTTTATTTAGAAGGACTTAGGCAATGTGTATAAAATTCCAAGATTAGGGAAAAGAGTAACAAAAAAATTAAAATGCTCTATCTTCCTCCAAAACTGAGAAGGTAATATTATCTCCATTTTACCAATGGATAAGCTGACAGGAAAGAAGATTTAGTGATTATTGGAAAAAATGTCCACCAAGCCCTTGTTTTGTTTACTTGGCTGCCACACATTAAATTGGTTTTTCTCCTTTCTCTTCTGAAGGTGGAGGATTGGTGTCGCTTAAGATAATACATGCCAAATTCTAGAATTATATTTATTTGCATATTCTCCCTTTTGCGTCATCATCAAGCCTCAATTATGTGAAGTCAATAGATCATAGAAATGTTAAATGGCTCTTGTAAACAACAAATTAAAGTCACACATAGTTCATTGCCAGTTGTTTAAATTATGTTGCTTCCTCTTTATTTTTACCAAAACCTATTTAATGTCCATTTAAGGAGGATATGATTGAATTATTAATAATATTTTTCTCCATAAGAATAATATAAACATACCACATATCTGGGTTCAGAACTGCATTTACATTATATACATTTACTTTGACCATTTGTTTCTTTCTTGATTAAAGATGAAAAACAAAAGAGAGGCTTTATTTTCAATTAATTTTTGGTATTTTTGAATTAACATGATGCTTAAGAGAATGTTAGAAAAGTAGCTGCAGTAGAAGACTCCATTATGATCACCTATTTTCTCAGTAAGATTTGGAGTTCTTTTTTTTGTTTGTTTTTCTAGTAAATTTTTAAAAGAGAAAACATACTTACTGAGTGCTCATTATGTAACACAACTATATTGGGCACTTTATATACATTTTCTTATTAATTCTCATAAAAACTCTGTGCTCAAGGTATTATTAATCCCATTTTCATATGCAAAATTGAAACTTAAGGACATTAAGTAACCTGCCCATAGCCCAGTAGGCAGTAAATAGAAGAACAGTGATTTAAATACAAATTTACTTGAATCTGAAACCCGTGTTCATTTCATAATTCTCTGCTGCCAATCTGTTAATGATCTATGTGTCTCCCAGAGAATGTTACTATATATATTTCTATGTGTACAGGTGTGTGTATATACATATACACAGGTATATATTTTTATTACACATATATTATGAAAAAACATAAGCTTTTTTTATTAAACAAAATATAGGTTGCTGGCTCCATCCTAAATTCTTGAATAACTTTTTCTTATATCTTCTCATACCTGTGCAGAAAGAAATACTACTAATCTGAATTCTTGTAAGATATTCCTGATCACTTGGCTATTTATTAAAAGACACTTTGCAGTCAACCTAGTTTAGTTTATTTGAACACAATTTTTCATTATTCCTGTCTAATTCTTAGCAAAATATTAGCGAACCAGAGATTAGCAAATTATTTCTTAAAGTGTCAGATAGTAAATATTTTCGATTTGTAAGCCATAGGGTTCTGTTTCAACTGTTGCAGTTAGAAAACAGCTATAGATAATATGTAAATGAATGGCTTGGCTGTGTTTCAGTAAAAAAAACTATTTACTAAAATAGGCAGCCAGCCCACGGGTTGTAGTTTCCCAATCCCAGATCAAAACAATTGTATATGCCATTCAGGCTAATAAATGGATTTAACCTGTGGCACCTCATGAACTGTGTCGTCTTGACTTAAAGAACATAAAGAATAAAAATACCAATGCAAGGTTAACAGTGCTTTGATCTTTGTTCCTTAGTTACCTATTCAGTTTTCATGGGTAAATGATCATAAACAAGAGTTCTCTTATTTAGAGTATTGTATTTCAGACTTCTCCATCTCAGTAAATGGCAATTGCTGTGTTAGAATTCCTCTAGGCCAAATACACTGGAGTCTTTACTGATGCCTCTTTCTCTCAGCCCATAAACAATATTCCAGCAAATCCTGTTGGTTCTGCCTTCTAAATGTATTCAAAGTCCAGCCTCTTCTCACTACCACCACCATTTCCAATGTGGCCCAAGCACCATCCTATCTTTCCTGGATCATTACAATAGCCCTCCTAGCTGGCCTACCTCGTACCCCTGCACCGCTGGCGTCTACGCTCTATACAGCAGCCACAGAGAGCCTATTAAAGCAGGAGTCGGAGCACGTTACCGCTCTACTAATACCTTTCAAGAGTTTCCTGCACCTCTCATGTTGAAAGCTCAGACTTTACAGTGACCTCCAAAGCCCCTCATTTTTCCTGCCATCTTTTCCCATTTCTATGTTTGTCACTTCTCATTTCCGTGTTATAAGTTGTGTCAAAGGTAACAAAGATGGACATTAGTATATTGGTAAAGACAGGTTTTAATCATTAATAACTGCTGCAATAGGGAAAAGAGTTTAGTGTAAGCTGAACTCAACTTCAATCTGTGCAGAAATAGCTGAACATTTTAAAGGGACATTTAGGGAATAGGAAGGAGGTAGTGGGAGTTCATCAGAGCCAGGAAAGTAAAAAATTACAAAGGGTTGCTGTCAATGTGATTATTAGGCCAGCTGTGTCCTGTAGCTGGAAATTGTCAAAGTTAATGATTCTGTCCCTCCATAGAGATTGGGAGACAGAGGCCTTGTTCTCAGATGTTGGCTGCAACAAACAGATTTTTTTGGGTAGTCTTGAGTTTTCTCAAGCAAGAATTTTAAGGGGGGCTTGGGTCCTCTTAGGGATATAGCACTGAGCTATTAGAAAATATGTTAGTGTCTGTTCAAGTCTTTGCAGGCCAAGGTTGGGGCCTCGTTGAGAAGAGGGCTCAGAAGAGCCTGGCTAGTGTTTAGTCAAGGAGATAATCTTTGTCAATCATTATAGGTACAAAACAAATCAGAACTGTAATTCCACCATTTGCTGGCTTCAAGATCGTAGACAAGATTTGATGTGCTTCAATTTTCTCCCATCTGTAAAATGGGGATAATGATAGTTCCTATCTGATAGGATTGTGGTTAAGTGAATTAATATGTGTAAAGCCCAGTTAATGCTCAGTAAATTTAGTTATTAATAATTTCTCCCCTAAAGTACATTACAATGGATGAGTTAAGACATGTTATCAAGTAGCTGGTGTAAGGCCCTACATGATAAAAATACCTTAGAAGACTTGAAATAGAGAATTACAGAAGATCAACTTGAGCATTAAGAGAGTAATTTAAGAACAATACTTTAGTCAGTCCTACAGTCACAATTGTCTAGAGCATATTATAGAAGCAGCTTAGAATCTACATTTCTCTCTTACTGTATTAGGAAAATCTTTGTGGAAACAGTAAGATTTGAAGAATGTAGTTCAAAGGCTGGGAGAAGGATTGCAACACAAAAATTCAGAATCCCTACAAAGGCACCATTCTAGAAATAATGCTGTAAACAGATGAAGAAATCAGAACCTCAACTTTTATAATGTTGTCTTTAAAAGAATATACTAATTATTAAAGGAACAATTTATTAAGAGATGGAGTAGTCATACACCTCAGGCACCAAAAACCATCATTATAAAACATGTAAAACAAAAATTCAAAATGAAGTTGGTTGAAATAAAATCACGGGGGGATATTTAGTGTATTGCGTAGATCCTAAAAGGCAAGTATATAAAGCATTTGAATATTTCAATCAGCAGAATAATTTTAAATATATAGTCACGTGCCTTATAATGATGTTTTGGTCAACAACAGACTGTGTATATGACAGTGGTCCCATAACATTATAAGGGAGCTGAAAAATTCCTGTTGCCTAGTGCTGTCAAAGCTGTGGTAATATCCTGACACATTGCACTACTCAGGTACTTGTGGTGATGCTGGTGTTAACAAACCTACTGCGCTGCCAGGCATATAAAAGTATAGCACATACAATTATGTACACTACATAGTCCTTGATAATGATAATAACTATGTTATTGGTTTATGTATTTGCTATAAGATACTTTTTATTGTTATTTTACAGTATACTCCTTCTACTTATATAAAAAATAGTTAATGGTAAAACAGCCTGAGGCAGGTCTTCAGGAGATATTCCAGAAGAAGCATTGTTATCCTAGGAGGTGACAGCTCTATGTGTGTTACTGCGCCTGAACACCTTCCAGTAGGACAAGATGGGCAGGTGGAAGACAGTGATATTGATGTCCTGACCCTGTGTAGGCCTGGGCTAATGTGTGTGTTTTTGTCTTAGTTTTTAACAAAAAGTTTTAAAAGTAATTAAAAAAAACATTTTAAAATAGAAGTTTATAGAATAAAGGTATGTAAAGGAAAAATATTTTATACAGCTGGACAATGTTTTTGTTTTTCAAGCTAAATGTTATTACTAAAGGGGCAAAAAGTTAAAAACAATTTTAAATGATTATAAAGTGAAAAGTTACAGTAAGCTAAGGGTAATTTATTATTGAAGAAAGAAAATTTTAAAAATAAATTTAGTGTAGCCTAGGTGTACAGTGTTTTAAAAGTCTACAATAGTGTACAGTAATGTCTTAGGCCTTCACATTCACTCGTCTTTCACTCACATACTCAGAACAGCTGCAGTCACGGTAAGTGCCCTGTACAGGTGTACCGTTTTCTATCTTTGTACCATATTTTTTCCTTACCTTTTCTGTGTTTAGATATGTTAAGATCACAAATACTTACCGTTGTGTAGCAGTTGCCTATAGTATTCAGTACAATAACGCACTGTACAGATTTGTAGCCTACGAGCAATAGGCTAGACCAGATAGCCCAGGCATATATAGTAGACTACTATGTAGGTTTGTTTAAGTACACTGTAAAATGTTGACACAATGACAAAATCGCCTAACGATGTGTTTCTCAGAAACATATCCCCATTGTTGTGTTGTGTGACTGTGTTTAACATATAGTAAATTTAATTTAATTTATACCTTGTATTTGGGGAAGAGAATATAAATTTTTTCTAATGTATATAGAACATTTATAAAAAATTACATAGCAGGACATTGAGAAATTTTAGTTGATTATAGTAATTAGACTTTTTATACTCTTATCCACTGATAATAATCAATAAAAATGGAAATAGACCCAAAAAAGTCATGAAAACTTAGCTACTTAGAAATTAAGGACCATGCTTCAGCACAAACCCTTAAAGAAGGAGAAAAATCAAAACTGAAATTTTAAATTGGTCTAGAAAGTAATGGCAAGGAAAATACTTGATAATAAAACCAATGAGACCTAGCTAATGTAGTACTCAGAGAAAACTTGATAACTTTAAAATTCTTTTATATTGGAAAATGTAGAATAAAATAAAATATAATGTAATAAAAATATAAGTTGAATATAGAAGTGTTCATTTTAAGAAATGAGGAAAAAAGCAATAAAATCAACGAAAAGAAAGATAAAAGCTGAAAATAATAGATTAAAAAAATAGAAAGTGTAAACACAATAAGAAACCATTTATCTGAAACATCCTTTAAAATGGATAAACTCATGGCAAGCCTAACTAAGAATTTAAAAAAATGCCGTCCTACTGAATCCAAGGGACACCTAAAAAAATGCCAAAAGTTATACATTATTAAGGATTAGAAAGGATAAGGAATTTTTAGTTGTGCACACATACACAAACTTTTAAAGATGAGAATTATTTAACCAAGAACAGACTGAGAATGATTAAAAACACAAATGACAGAAAAAGGGTAAATATACCAAGTATCCAAGAGGTCCTACAGATTATTGAGAAGACAAGCAGCCCAAAAGAAAAGTAAATGAAAAACATTTATGTTAAATTAACAAAATGACAAAAATTCAATCCTGTTAATAATCAGAGAAATTAAAACTAGGAAAAAATAAGTTATCCTATTTTTTTCCCCCATTCATTTGGCAAAAATTGAAAAGAGCTATGAGAGCTTTTAAGGATGAGAAGACATGGGGCAGTCTCGTACATTGCTGATAGAAGTATGCATTGCCCCGAGCTTTTGAGGAAAGTTATCTAGCTAAAATTATCTTTTAAAGTAAAATACTCATATCTTTAAAATTCTGGGAGAGCTTTCTATAGAAGAGATGGGGTCTTGCTCTGTCACCCAGGCTGGAGTACAGTGGCGTGATTATAGCTCACCGTAACCTCGAAAACCACCACTTAAGTGATCCTCCCACCTCAGCCTCCTGAGTAGCTAGGACTGCAGGTACACACCACCATAACTGGCTGGTTTTTTTGTATTTTTTGTAAAGATGTGATATTGCTATGTTGCCCAGGCTGATCTTGAATTCCTGGCCTCAAGCAATCCTCCCTCCTTGGCCTCTCAAAGCACTGAGACTACAGGCGTCAGCCACCACTCCCAGCTGCATTCTATAGGATATTAGGCAATAAGTTTAAGACTGAGTAAGGTTCACATCTCTTGCCTTAGAAGTATTGCTATTGTCTATTAAGTGGGAAAAACTGCAGAGTCATGTGTGAAGTGTGATCCCATCTTAATAAAAGTAAGTAATAACAAAGTCCCAATACATGTGTGTCTGTTTGGTTATATATTTTTATTATGGGCATGGAAGAAGTTGGAAAGAGGCACCTCAGGCTGTAAACACTGGTTTCCCTGGAGAAGTAGCAGTGGAGGACGATGACAGCAAGTTTGGGGGGTATATATCTAAGTTGTTTTATCATTAAAAAGATCATCTATTATTTTGTACTTGTGAAAAATTAATAAAGAAGTAAACAATATCACCAACAAAAAGAATGCAGCTGGATCTTCTACCCTTCGATATATATCCCTAATGTTTTAGCAATCATAGAGGAATTTTCCATACAATGCCTCTGATTGCTAAATTTTTAATTCCTATTCCTCTGCTTTGAGACAGTGCTATTAAGAGAGCCTGATTAATTAAAGAATTTAGGAAATTTGGTACACATTTAGAAACAAATAGAGCCAGATTTGTAGGAGGTCATTCTTCTATTATGGTCGGTCTGCAGATATTTGTGAAAGGCAACCAAACATATCTTTCCACATTAGCAAGAAAAGTGATTCTCTTTGCACTTATTAACCACCAGAAAAATTCTCTTTGTTTCACTTATTTTCAGATTTATGTAGTCTGAATTAATATTTTAATAACCCTATTCAAGAAAAGCATTTGGAACCATTCCACATGAATGTTGCATTCTTTAAGCAAAAGTGCAGAACACACTCTTTCAAGGCACAGATTGCTTTTCACAGATAATGTATTGTACTTAATCATGTATAAAGGGACAAATCTGATGTACACATTAGAGGAACAGTTCTGTATTAGCAGGCAAAAGTCACTCCATCCAACCTCACAGCACTTTTAAACAGGAGGGTATATAAAAATAACGAGTACATTTCTATTGTGCAATGTGTCTTACTCCCACCCTCAGCTAATCTAGTATTAAATGAAAGCATTTGCCATAGCAACATCGATTTACAAAGGGCAAATGATGTTTCTGGGAGATTGGAGTATTTCCTTCCATAGATTTCAGATGTATGCACAGTTAATACTTTAACAACCTTATTTAATAATTATCTGTATAACTGAAAAGGCTTTTAAAATTATTTTTAAATGTTGTAATTTGGAAATAGAATCCAAAGCAAAACAACGAACTCTTAACAAAAACTGACATCAAGTTTAATGCAAGCACAAAAATACCACTAAAACATTTTAGCCTTCACTATTTATGGGAATAAAAATTATTTCATGTGCTAAGCTGTACTAAATTATGGTTAAATCATTTGCTTCCAACTGAATGATCGTTTTGCTATGAAAAATGCAAATTCTCTGTTTACCTCCCTATTTCTACACTTGATGTTATCAGTTATAATATTCAACCTCCCGATCTTGGACAGGTTAAAATATTAATTTTATCTCCTTAATGTATTTTTCATAAATGCTATGACAGTATTCACAGATATTTTACTGTCGTGGTTTCATCAACTTGACTCAGACTATGAAGGCAGACACAGTGGACGTAAGAAAGAAGATAGATTGGTAGCCTGAGTAAATGCAACTATTAAAGGGGTGACTGTAATGGAGCCAAACAAGTTTAGAAGTTAAAAAATCATCTCTGTATTGTTTCTCTGCTGTGATAACCACTCCATAATACAAAATGGAGAAAATTGTGCTCAGGGATGAGGAAATTAAGTTCCTGCCCTAAATAGCTTATACTTGAGAGCAAAAAAATTTATCTTACTCAACATAAATTCTTTGACTCTGCCAGAGGTAAATACTATCCTATTTTCTATCCTATTTTCTAGTATCATTTATCTAATCAGCACAATAAGCTTGGATCTTGAAGCTCATGCCTGTTGGGGACTTCTATAAGGGGACTTCTAGTCCTTCAATCAATTATGGCAGGAGTCAGTTGAAATAAATAAGGTATTTTGTACAGTTACTGCCCACAGTATTCACTTTTCGCTTTGGTTTGTGGTGACCTGTAAACCTCCTGCAATAGCCAAAGAGATTTGAAGCACCAGTGAAGCAAATAAAAGCCAAATTTAGCACTGTTTAATGCCTTCTTGTCTGCTGCTGCTTGAAGACTCAAAGTTTATTGGAAGATAGTGTATCATTTATTTTTCCACTTCCCTCTTTCTTCAACATGTATTCCCCAAATTCAAAAATGTCAACTGTCAAAAAAAGTTGAATCTAATATGTGAATATTAGAATATACGAATCTAAGATAGTCTCCTTGCATTTGTAAAATAAACCCTCCAGAACATATTTATCATGGTTAAGCACTTTATAGAGAATAGAGATTAGCAAACCTGTGATTCTCTGTCCTGTTTACATTTGTTATGAAAGAGAACATTAATTAAATTAAGAATGACCCTGTCTCTTCATTGCAGAAGTTAGTTCCAGAAATTGAGAATGAGCTTTTTCTAAGAGATAAATTCCAACCCTCTAGCAAAACTCAAAGATATTATAACATATATATTAGTACTAATAGAGTTAATTTAAGCATATATAAAATTTTTAAGTATTTTTGCCAGAGTATTGAAATGTAAACAAATTTAAAATGATTTTTCCAACTCTTCTTTTTTTAAATATCAGTTTGCCAGACCATTTTTTCTCTCAGTTTTTGTCAAATAATCTTATGAAG